>BPLQ01011287.1:0-15186 GCA_021605075.1 Caerostris darwini | reverse complement strand
TTTAAATTTTCTAATTGTTTGTTTACTTTAAAGCTTAATCCAATAGTTTATCTTAACAGCTTTCTAGCTATTTTATTTTAAATCGTCTACCTCGTTGTATTGCTTAAATTTTAACTTTGAACTTAACTTGTTTTAATCGTTCTTTTAACTTTTAATTGTATGACTGTAAATTTTTAATTTTTTTGAATAATAAATTTTAACTTTTCTCTTTTCACCTCAAACCTAAGTACTTTTAGTACTTGATTTACTAAATAATTTTTAATGCTATAAAAAATGTATTTTTTCCTAACTTCGGTTGGGTTTTTTTTTAACTGTTCACTAACTGACTGATGGCGCCATCTTTAGGCGAGCCAGTCAACCAGCAATTGATGATATTTTTGTATGTTTTTTACGTTTATTTAATTTCTTGTAAATTCTATGTTCCTTCACTAATTTTATCTTAACTCCTTTGTTTTATTTTTTATTTTTAACTTAACATTTTTAATTTTAACTTTAATCTTTATTTTTTTTGGCCATCGACAACGGACTCCTAATTGCCCCGAGAGCTTAGCTTTTTCGATCTCTTGCTTTAATTGTTCTCAAGCAAGAGATGTTTTTCTTAAATTTTAAATTGTTTTATTTTATTTTAATTACTATTCATTAATTTAAGAAACTTCATTTTGTGATAATATTTTTAATTAATTTAAGATGTGTAGGTTTTGTGGTTCTTAAAATCACCTTGGAACTCCGTAACCGGTAAGCCCGTTGCCCTATCAAAATATTCAAAATATCAAAAATTCAAAATATTATACAAAAATTTCTTTGTTTTTAAATGCGTAATAATTTTTTTATAAATTACAATTTTTAAAATATTAATTGCACTGATAATGTCTCCCAATTTTTTCCTTCCATGAAAATCACATTTTTTTTTTCTTTATTTTGTTATGCGCACTTTCTATATAAATTTTATCTATCTTTGTGAAAAACACCGGCAAATACGTTTAATAATTATACAAGCAGCACGTGCTAGACACAGTTCAATGAAATTTACAAGTAGGAAAAAGAATAATTAAACTAAATTACTATATTCAGTGATAAGTAAACATACATAAAAAGCAGAATCCTTGTCAAAAATGACAAATTTTTTTTTGAAAAATAAGAAGGAGGCTGGGAAACTACAAAATTAACATAAACAATTTTTTATAACATGCGTAGAAGTTAAAATTTGGATAAGCGAATTATTTTCCTTCCAGAAAAATTTGTATTTTGTGTATCAAATAATGTATTTTATATTTTTATGTGAAACAATTATTAAAAATTAATATTATGCCATTTATTTGTATTTTTGGTTGTGGAAAATCAAACAAGTATAATTATGGAAAGAACAATTCACTTTTGTGTATATATACAATGAATGCCCTAGTTATGACATACATTTACTTGTAAAATAATACAAATGCTTCTTCCCGAAACTTAATAATTAATCTCGTGATTGATATTTTGACTTTAAGCTAATATCTGTATAATATAGTTATAAGGAAAACTAAATACATTGCTAAAAAAAGATAATTTAGTATAAATTACAAACTTTAGAAAATTTTTAATTAATCTAAAAATTACATTGCGCTACAAATATATTGTTTAATAAATATTTTAAAAAATCATTTATTACAAAAAATTAAAAAAAAAAAAATTTTAAATTGTATGGGAATATATTTTTTCCCCGAAATAAATTTAACAGATAACAAAAATCTTTTACGTAGAAAAATTTCTTATCAATTTTCAATTACATTCACACGCTTCTATTAGTTATAGGTAATACATATATATGTATATGTATATGTATATATACATCATTACAATCAATTTATTGGTTAGATAGACCAGTTAGGCAATTTCAAAATATATTATTTGCTTGCCATTTCAATAATGAATACATTAGTTAACACGTTTTGTATTATTTTCAAGTATTTCATTCTTTAATCTACACGCAGATTCGAGTTTTTTTCTAATTTTAATATTCAATATTTTCATGAAAAAATAGTATCGATTTTGAACAGATTTCTTGAAATGTTATGTTTAATTGAAAAATGTTAATTTATAACTGAATTTAGATTTAGTATGATATATTTACATTAAATTACATGATATATTTACATTAAATTACATAATATGTTTACATTAAAAATTAGATAATGCAGTATTTTAAAAGTATTTCAGTATTTGCAGTATGCTGGAAACAAAAGTATTATTGCTTATTTAAAAATTAATTCTACAATTAGGCGTTTCTAATTTTTTCAGAAAGCGAAAATTGCTACTTAACTTCATGTGTCAGGCATTAAGTGAGTAAACAAGAGATAAATATCGTAAATGTATTTTTAAATAAATAGATGACGTATGTCTAAAGAATGATATATGACGCCACAGTACGGTAATTCTTTTGAAACGAATCTTTGAAACATTCTTCATTGAAAATATTCGACTCGCCCATTACTAGTTCCTGTACAGTGATGAGTCCCTCGATGTTGTATGGGAAAAAATTTGTCTTGTTTTACCAGCAAAGGGGGAAAATTTCGTTCCTACCCTCGTCTGCCAAAACAGTTCCGCTAAAAACGCGCGCTTTTGCCCCGGACATCACCGGTTACCCAACTGCGGCTTTATTCTCCTCTCGCGGCATGGCGGCCAATGGGCTACCGCTCTGGCCTTTGGTACCAGCGAGGAAGACCTGCTTACATGTTGTGAATAACACTCTGCCCTTCTTTCCTTTCCTCTTCTTAAAAACAAAACGACCAAGATAGTACAAGTTAAAGGCTTATTAATTTCTTACTATTCCTAATATGTTAATATTAATTATTATTTTATTATAATTATTATTATTTTAATATTGATATTCTAATTATTATAATAATAATTAATTATTTAGTACATATGAATCTATATTTAAATTTTTTTTATATATACTAACCTTAATTTCTCTCTCTATATTTTTTTTGAGCTTGTGCTCTTTAACTTAATTTCATTAAAAATCTCAAATATTGATGAATTAAATAAATAATTCTGTTAATTGTAATTATGATACTGAGGTACAAAGTATTACCAACCTAAGAACTCCGAAATACACCAGCCTCTACTTTACTTGGTACCACAGGCTTCAGATTCGAATCCTGGCGATGGCAGGGATGTTAGATCGGAATCCACGTTAAACTGTAGGTCCAGGTCTAATTAGCCTAAAGTGTGCACACAATGACATTAGAGCGACAAATAAAACCTCTCGCGGCCCTCATTTTCCTTTCTTACTAATCGAAGCTTTTGATTTCCACTTGTGCTATCATCAAAGTTCTCCTTCAAGGCTCCCTACTTTCTCTTTTAATTTTCACTATTACTTAATCATGCACTATTATTATTTAATTTTCCCTAACAACACTAGTCTAATGTTTTAGTCAATTACTTTCTTTCCTTACTCATAAACGCCTACTTTGTTCTATGACTCTTCTATTGGATTACTTCAGTCTATTCTAAATTATGCGAAAAATATATCTTTAGAATTATTTTCCAAATATTTAATCTTCCCTAATTGCAATCTACGCTTTAATAATTCACAATAAAGACCCTAAATGAGTAAGGATTTCTACGTTTTCCAACTCACAGTGGCAAAACACCCAGATTTTTGGCAAAAAATTAGTTTTTGGTCCATTCGCCTCGAAAATTGTTTCCTAAGATTTATGATGATGCAAAACTCAAATTTAACAATCTCAATACTCTCAGAACAACAGTTCGTTGTTTATTTTACTCAATATCCCGTTTATCAGTCAAGTACTTAGGTACCATTATGTTTGCATGAGATTTGAGAAGAATATAATATAATTGGTATATAAAGATTATATTTAATAAACGACAGTAACAGGATGATTATTTAAAATTAGGTGGTGGAAAAATATAATATTAAGGAGAATGTATATTAATACGTGATATATTAACGTTATTTAAATATTAGTTCAAATCGCATCTTTCATAATAATTTTGATAGAACAATTTATTTTAGAATCTAATTATTTTAGAAATTTTTAAAATACATATTTTTTTACATCATATAAATAAAAGATAATGTTAAACATATAATTTGTAAAAGTTTCATAACGAATCAAATAAGTTAGAATACCAACAATAATTTTTCTTTGTTTATATTTTATATTATTTATGAAAAAAATCATTATTGCCAATGATAATCACGCATTCATAAGGAAACAAATAACTTGGTATACTAACGATAAGTTTTCTTTGTTTACATATTATATTAATTAGAAAAAAACCATTTGTTGTTAACAATCCTTTTTAGATAACAACAAAATTTAAAAATACTAATCTTAATAAACTTGGTAAGAATTCAATCATTTTCCGAGTCACAGTGGGGACAAAAATCATCCAGATTTATTTAAAAAAAAATTAGCTTTTGATCATTCACCTTCAAAACTGTTTTTCTAAGTTTTGTGGTGATGAGAAATTCAAATTTACCAATTTCAAAACTCTCAGAACAACAGTTCGTTGTTTATTTTACTCTATATCCCGCTTTCTCAGTCAAGTACCTAAATAGCATTATGTTTGTATGAGATCTTTTTTCTTCAAATGTATATCTCTATACATTTGAGGAAAATATAACATAAATGGTATATAATAAATACATTTAATAAACGGCAGTAACAGCATTGTTATTTAAAATTAGGTGGTTAAAAATATAATATTAAGGATAATGTACATTAATGTGCGATGTTTTATTAATGTTATTGAAATGATCGTTCAGATATGTTTATAGTAATTTTAATGCAAATATTTCTTTTGTAAATTAAACTATTCTTTTAAGTATTTATTGTTACAACACGTAAATAAAAGATAATGTTAAACATAGTTTCGTAAGGAAACAAATAGCTTGGAATGTAAATAATAAGTTTTCGTTGTTTAAGTTTTATTTTGTTTATTTTGTTTAAGTTGTTTAAGTTTTATTTTTTTCTTTGTTTAAGTTAATTACGAAAATAAAATATTATTGATAATAATCACTTATTTTAATTAAAAACAAAATTTAAAATTACAAATCTTGGTAATCAAGTCAGAAAGAAATTTAAAATATCATCTGAAAACGAAACTGCCCAATCAACTGTCAGAAAACGAATTCCGATATTTCTGAATTCGATTCAATTACTTTTCTCAAAGATTCTGAAAGCTGGAGTATTTAAAAAAAAAAAACTTCCGAATTTAAAAAAAAAAATTCCTCAAATTTTTTTTGGAAGCAGAGGTTGCTTCAGGATTGTTATAAGTAGATGAGAAATTAAATTAATTATTAAATTATTTAATAATTTATTTACTAATATAATTATTAAATTATTTTCAATACATTTTTCTTTAGTACGCTTTCTGAAAAAATCTTATCATTTAAAAACATTTGATCCTTAAAGTTTTGAATCTCTGCAGATATTTTTCCAATGTGTAACAATGCGGATGGAATTATTTTCGCTCCATGCATTGACAATTTGTGCGCAATTAGAGGTTTACATACATTATTTTTAATCAGTTATTTGCGATTATATAGTTTTTATATGTATAAGTGCAAATATCATAGCCACTTGATATAAGAGTAAAAATTATATGCATCGATTTAATAATTCTCCAGAAATTAATTTGTGTTACAAAAAAACAACTTTTTTTAAACTATTTTGTATCATCAAAACTATCTGGAAAGGAGATCAAAGGACAACTTGGAACGGGAAATTTCATTTATAACAAACAAATCAAATGGTTGCATTTAATCAATTATTACTTTTTTAACAAAAATCTTTCTTCTGTTATTATAGTAACCCCGTTAATTACAAGAATAGAAGAAAGATTAGTACTACTGTTAATATTTTACAGAGATTGCCCATTTATGTTCTAGAATTTCTTAAAAAAAAATATATATTTTATCATTAAATTTTTGTTCTTCTGACACCCTCATTCTGGGGTGGTGGGGGGGACATAAAAAAACACACCCTATTTTGAAATAACTCTCTTGCTTCAGAATACAAAAGGAACACAATATGAAACTCACAATATCTTTAAAAGGGGGAAATATGAGCAAGATATTATTACACAATTTTGTTAGCCAAATATTATGGATACTTATATATTATATATAATTATTATTTATATAGTATATATATTATTATTACTATATATTATAGATATACAGAAAACATATGTAAGAATAAAATAAACCTTCATATTTCATATCTATTTTTTCTCTGATATTTTTGTACATAATGGAGTTATCTGCTGTCTAAATAAAGTTTAATTTTTTTAAATAGAAAAATACATAAAAAAACATGAATCCCATATTTTTTAATATTGTAAAATATTTATGACTAGAAAATTCTTCTTCTTCATTGGCACAACAGCGCCACAATGGACCAAGGCCCATCTACCTACTAGCAGATTTCGAGACACGAGATGTTTTCTTTTTACAGGGTAGGGTTGTCAGCCATAAGCCCAACACTCTACAGTCATGTGAGAGCGGGATCTACAGTTTAAAGGGGATTCCCAACTACTACAAACATCCATGGCACCGTCGGGACTCGAATTCGAAGCCCGTGACACCGAGCGCTAGTCACTCGGCCATCGTAGATGCAAGTTATGAACATTCATGCATAATTTCTTTCTATCATTTCAAATTTTTAAGGACCCTAAATATGAAACACTTATCATATAACGTTTTAATTTTGAGCCCGTTATCATGGTTTTGTTTGGCGGTGTTTCTACAATGCACATGATAAATTACGTGTAGCGAAGACTGCTGTAGCTCTTTCTATGCAAAATTGATCATGTTTCTAGTTCATATCTTGTTTTTTCTCCTCTGATCTTTGTATTGATATGTTAAGTTCTTTATATCAAAATACTCTCAACTATAGGAGGTCACAAAAAGCTTCAATAAAATATATTTGTTCAGATTTTCTATGCTAATAAATTTGTTTTATAGTGGCACTTCCAAAATTTCTGTAATGCTTTACAGAGTATTTTTAAGTCTCAATAATTATATATAGTAATATGCTTGCATTTTAATGTGTTTGATAATATTGTTTTATTTAAAAAATGGAATAATTTTGAGTATTTGTTTTAAAAAATATTTTTCAGTACCTTACTATATATTTTTAATATTGCTTTAGCTTTTATTATAAAATTAACTTAATAAAACTAATTAACTTCTTATATTTTTTTAATTCTTATATATTTTGAATTAAAAATGTCGAGCTTCCGTTATACCCTTTCTCCCTCATTTAAATTTATTCGTTCCTTTGTACCAAGCACATGTGAGAGTTAAGAGAATTGTGAAATCAACGGTAAATCGTACCTTATTATATAATAATATGATATATATTAAATAGATATCTTATTTAGATAATTTAAAATCTTTATAATAATATTAATATTAATAATATGTAATAGGGGACAGATACATATTTAGATATTATTATATATAATTGTTTCAGAGGGCACTCAACATAATTAATTAAAATTAACATCATTTTCAACAATCATTTCATTATCTTAATACCTATTCCATGGACGATAAATGCGGATGGGATATAATCAGCAAAAGTAAACAAAATGTACAAGGGCATACAAATAATATCCTTTGCCTTAATGAATACTTATTTTGATACTTCAACTATCCAAGAATTCATTATATAAGAAATATTTCCTTGAGAAAAAATTAAAACATTGACATTATTCATATACAAATTCAATTATGATAGCACAATCAATACAAATTGAAAAATACAAGTTAAAATTCATAATTATTAAAAGAATCAGTTTTCATACAAGATGAAAAGGAAAGAAAAAAGAATTAACAGTTTTTAATGCAATATTTAAAAGAATGAGTTTATAAAAATGTATAAGCAAAAAAAAAAAAAAAAAAAAAAAAAAATGTTATTTAATAACAGAAAATAGTTTTACATTTTAATAAATATGCCTTTTTTCATCATGAAATTTCCGAAAAAGTAATTAAAATAATAAAAGGCAAGAGTCAATTTTATTTAAAATAAGAATCAATCGAACTCATTGTAAAACACACAACAAACAGTATCTAACACAAAATGCAAATGAACGACGAACAGTAAATGCAATATCATATTTAGCTCAAAACGCGAATATTGCCAAATATAGTACACTTATTTTCCTTCCATGATGTCACCGAAATACTGCAATTTGATTGGAGGCTCTTCTAGCAGTACTTTTGCTCTCTATGGTCTAGTATAGGGCGAATAAGACGCTCTGCGTCGGTGGTTTCGCTTAAATATAAAAGGGGGAGGGGCTTAGTGCTTAATGCATAGCCACAGTCCTCCCAATTGGTCAAAAGTTGTTCTGGACCTTTCAGTGATTCTGTGCTGGTTTCAAAGGTAAACAAAACAGGGAGATGATCTGAATCGAGTTCGTTGATTAAAAAGTATTAACGGGGATTGTTTTTTTTCTAGACGTAGCCAAAGCATTCGATAGAGTCTGGATCGATGGTCTTATACCAAATTAATTGCCTATAAATTTCCTACTTACTTAATTTTACTCATTAAATCTTACTTAATCAATAGAACCTTTACAGTTAAAGTCAATAGCTCTCTCTCATCACACAGAAATATTAATGCAGGAGTACCACAGGGCTCATTGATTGGTCCAATTTTACATAAATGACATCCCACAAATATCACACATTAAATTAGGTATCTACGCAGATGACACCGTGATTATTGCATCTACAAAAAATATAAAAGATCTACAAAATTTCTTTCACCAATACTTCACATACCTCGAAGCCTGGCTCACAAGATGGAAAATCAAAATTAATGTTGACAAAACCGAGGCTGTACTTTTCACGAGGAGAAAGATTCTTCCTCCTAATATCTACCTCTTTAATCGGCGAATTAACTGGTCTACTAATGCTAAATATCTGGGAGTTTTTCTTGACAGTAAATTAACTTATACTAATCACATTAATCATGTTAAAAAGAAATGTAACACCTTTCTTCGCATGCTTTATCCTGTTATTAATAGAAATTCCCCCCTCTCAATTGATAATAAATTACTAATCTACTTGTACTATATAATCTCATCATAACTTATGCGAGTCCGGTTTGGGGCTCTACTGCAAGGTACCACATTAATTATATTAAAATTCTAGAAAATAAACTTTTGTGCATGATCACAAATTCTCCTTGGTGCTTTAGAAATGATGACATTCGTCATAGTCTTGCCCTCCCTTCTATTCAAAATTTTATGCTCAAGCTTGCGGAAAATTTTTATGCAAATCTTGACCATATCCCGAAAAAGGAAATTCGTAATCTTCCGAGATACGATTTCTCTTTGCCAGAGAATGCTAAACGCCCAAGGGCGGTCTTACACAACTTGCAACTACCCTAGACGAACTGGCTCAGTCGTCAGGAGCACCCTGACCTGTTCCTTTAGTCATCATTTCTAGCAGCTGTAACTCCATTCTGTGGTGTATTCTTAATTGATTTTTGCTTTTTATTTTAATAGCTCTCTTTTTATATAATTATATTATTACAAATATATATATTTATATATATTTTTTCCGTTGCTCTTTTAAACGTACTTTGAACTGGACAGACCTTGGTCACTTGCTGCTTTGGCTTTTATTTCATGAACTTTACCTACCATGCTTCCTACTTTGCAGACAGGAGTTAGGCCCCTGCGGGGCCAAGGAATTCCGAAAATTACAAACTGACTGAAGTTCGTTGATCACCTCTACTTCACAATTAAAAGAAATAAATTTAAAAATGCCAAAATCAAGGACATTACCCGCGCGATTATTATTAATATTAAATCTAGTTGGTCTGGGAGGGGGAGGGACAACAGCTTTCGATCCTCTTTGTAATTTCAGATACTTGTTCAATTTGAATCCATTGCGGTTTGAACGTCCGAAATTCCAACTAGAGTGGAAAGCGTCCAGGTCACATTAAATCCAAATTTCAGAATCCTGTCTATGTCCTCCACCGGGTATCCACCTGGGTTTGAAGGTGCGACGTAAGTCGAAGCGATGATGATGGGGGGAAAATCATTAAGATTAATTTGAATCATGGCTACCTCGACGTAATTATTGCTCGGAGCAAATTATCTTTTAATACCCATTTTACCAAAGTAGTTGCAAAAGCAACTGCTGCTAGCGTTAAGCTAAAAAGCCTAATTTCTCGTAAGAGCAGGCTAGCGATCAGACGGTTTTGCTCTATAAATCTATCCTTCGACCAATTCTCTTATACGGATGTCCTATTTGGGCATCCTCCTCGACCGCAAATCTCAAGAAGCTTCAAGTTTTTCAAAATTAACAGATAGCTATGATAGTAAACGCCCCGTGGTTTGTTAGAAGGAAGCAAGTCCACAGAGACCTCGATCTTGATCCTATTATGGATTATATTTTCATGGTGCTTGATGGTACTTTTGATATGAATTCATGTGCCTCCGCTTACATTAGAATTTAGGTTGATTCTATCATAACGATAGAATCAATAATTAGCTATCAGTGGGGTTTCTCCAGGTCTTAATTTAGTTTCCTGGACCAAAAAAACATCAAGGTCGTGATCTAATACAAATTTTCGTACCTGATTGATTTTGGAACACAATCCAGGTGGGAATCCTGAGAAGTTGCAAGTTGGAGCTGAACATTAATAGTTGCTGCTCTGGTTCACGATATTGACATATGCTTTAAATATGAGATAGGCCCTGGTGTGGGGGCAACGGGCGTACCGGTTATGGAGTTCCAAGGTGATTTTGAGAACCACAAAACCTCCACATCTTAAGTTAGTTAACACATTAGCACAAAAATGAATTTTCTTAAATTAGAGAGTAAAAATAAAATAAAATAAAACAATATAAATTTAGGAAAAACATCTCTTGCTTGAGAACAATTAAAGCAAGAGATCGAAAAAGCTAAATCAATCGGTACAATTAGGAGTCCGTTGTCGATGCCCAAAAATAAAAAGGTTAAAGTTAAAATTAAAAATTTTAAGTAAAATAAAATAAAACAAAGGAATTAAAATAAAAAAAGTATTAAAAATACACTGAAAATTTACAAAAGATATAGGAACGTAAAAAAACAAAAATAAAATTTCAATTCTGTTGGTTGACTGACTCGTCGGTAGATGGCGCCATCAGTCAATTGGTAAAAACATTGGAAAAACCGAACCGAAGTTAGGAAACAAAAGCACATTTTTCTTTTGCTTTTAGTAATTATTAAAATTAAGAAAGTACAAAAGTACTTTAAATTTAAGAGGAAACCAGAGCAGTACTAAATTAACTATTGAATTAAGCAATTAGATTTAAAAGACAGAAAAGTTTATTTATTTAATTATATATATATATATATATATTTAAAATATTAAATATAAAACAAGACGAAATTAAGATAAAATTAAAAGAATTAAACCATTAAACAGTGTAATAAAAGATTTTAAATATTTCAGCTGGGAAGCTGTTAAATGAACCTATTGAGTTAAGCATTAAAAGTAAACAAACTATTAGGAGGAATCTAAGAGTTATTAAAAGTTAATGAACCATTAAAATAAATTAAATTTAAAATTAAAATTTAAAAGTCAGATAGCCATGTTCTAAATTAAGGTGCACATAGTAGCAAATAATTAAAACTTAAATGCCAAAAATATCCGTCCCATAACGGAGCTGTGGCAAGCATTGCCTGGATGCAAGAATAAATCCAGCCATTCCTTGTTGGATATATTATCGATATTGGATTAGCTGGCCGATCAGCTCAGCACAGTCCAAAAATGATTCGGTCGGCTGGTGGGCCGCAGCGGGGGTCATCGCCGGTGGCGCGTACCGCGGGAGCAGGTGCGGGGAATACGGGAGCTGTTTGCGGTGAGGGCTTCCTGGAAGATCCTTGGGGAGGAGTAGGACGTGTGGCTGGCGCGTGCCGCTGATGCCCTGCGGTTGAACTGGCGAAAATCAGCAGTAAACAAATCAAACCAGTGGGAAGAAGAGCAAATCATTAGAGCAGCAGCGTGGTGATCCAGAAAGGAGGATATCAATTCTATTGAGTAATGTTCAGAACAGAGCGAGGCCGTTTGCGGTTTTTAAAAAGAGAAATATCGTACTCGTAATTATCAAGAACTTTTAGAACAGAGTCGCTTATATTAGGAATGGAATTATAGAAATTTGTCGCGATTTTGTGTACAAATTGTCTAAAACTAGGAATTGAAAGTGCATGTCCGATATCCTCGTTTCTGAAGAACAAGCGCGAATTTGTGATCATTCGAATAATTTTATTTTCTAACCTTTGGGTGACCTCAAAATTTTACCGAGCTGTGGATCCCCATACAGGACTCGTATATGCAATTATTAGACGCAAGTAAGCAAGATATATGAATTTTTTATTTTCCAGAAACACAGCAGAATTTCTACAGTAGTGGGTATTTCTAGTTTTTTTAGTGGGTACAAAATGCGAATGCAAGTATTAAATTTATCCCTAAGATAGTTAACATGAGGAGCATAAGTTAATTTGCGATCGAGAATAACACCCAAATATTTAGCCTGCCCAGCCCAAGTGATAGGATTATTATAAATTTTTATGGTGGGAGTATTAAAAACCCTTTTACGCGTAAACAGTACTGCTACAGTTTTCTCAATATTTAATTGGATTTTCCATTTAATGAGCCATGTTTCAAGTTGATTAATGTAATTTTGAAGATTTTTGCTGATAATCTGATGCTTGCGACCTTGGGTGAGTAACGCAGTGTCATCCGCGAAGAGGCTAATTTTAACATTATATATTTGCGGGATATCATTGATATAAAGATTGTATAGAAAAGGGCCAAGGACAGAACCTTGGGGAACACCAGCCTGAATATTTTTAACTGAAGAGTCAGTATTGTCTATAGAAGCCATAAAAGTTCTATTAGAGACATAATTTTGAATGATTTTAATCAAAAAGGGAGAGAAATTGAAAATAATTAATTTGTGAATTAATCCATTCACCCAAACTCTATCAAATGCTTTAGCTACGTCGAGAAAAACAACAGCAGTGTCTAACTTTCAGGAAAAACTCCGGAAACAGTTTCAGTTATATTGAGTAGCTGGTGAGTTGTGGATAACTTCTCCAAAAAGCCAAATTGCTAAGGGATGAGTAAATTTTTCTGACTAGTTTCTATTTTGAGATAGTTTAAGATAATTCTTTCAATAATTTTGCTGAGTGAGGAAAGTAGAGAGATTGGCTTGAAACTGGAAGGGGAAGTAGGGTCTTTCCCTTTTTTGTAAATAGGCAACACTCTGGCTCTTTTCCAGCATGTGGAGAAGTATGAATGAAAAATGATTGCGTCAGTAATTTGACAAATTTTGAATATAGCTTTTAACGGAAGATTATGAAGCATTTTATTAGTGATAGTATCTATGGAAGGCGTTTTGTTAATTTTCAAATCAGTGATCATATCGATTACTGTCGAAGCTTTAGTATTAGCTGCCTGAAGAGTAAAGTTTGTAGAGTTAAAATGAATGATTGAGTCAGAGACAGCTTTACTATTAAGAGGATCATGAACATTATTTTCCTGAAATTGGTCCTGAAGGCAGTCTGCCAAAATTTCGGCTTTTTGTGTATTAGTTGTAGCTGTGCAGTTGATAGTTTTTAGGGCATGAATGGTGTATTTTTTTCTTTTAAAACCCTTCGGAAGTTTCCAAAAAGTACCATCTTGGCTGTTAACGGTTTGTAGATGGTAGTCTGGGAGGAGTAGCTTTAGCAAAAGCGGCCTGTCTATTAGCATTAATATTAATTTTGGGGAATTTAGGGCAGCCCCTCTAAGCTGCTATGTGACCAGTAGCATTACAATTAATACAAGTAGGAACCTCAAGTTTCCCTTCAATGGGACATTCCTTATGAGAATGTTCCTTACCACATTTTATGCACCTGGGTTTAAACCCGCAGTTGTTCGCACTATGGTGGAAATTGTTACATTTGAAACATTGTTACGCCATGGGCCTCAAATTAAAATTTTCAACTTTGACCGTGAAATACAATAAACATTCAAGTTTAAATATTTCTGGTTCTCTGGTTAGGGTAACCTGCCAGATCGGGAGCGGCTGTCAAATTTTAGTTCTTTGCACTTGAGTTACTTTGTCAACAGAGTAACCTAAGTTGACTAATGCTTCCTTAATATCATTGTCGGGGGGTTTTACATAAAGACCTTTGAAGACGATCTTTAGAGGACGTTGAAATCTCGGCGTAATAACGAAGAATTCGATGGAATTTTCAGACAGATATTTTCTTATGGCCCTGTGCTGGTTCTCACCAAGCGAAAACATCTTTATCATTTTGCCTGCTATTTTTATCGTTACCTTAGTAGTAAGTGTGGGTTTCCACGGGTCGGAAGTGACGTCAACAGAGAAGCGCGCGTAGCCGGAAGTGACGAGGAGTCATCTACTTAGAGGAGGTGTTTTTGGTAGATAAGCCTAGAAACTTTTTCTTCGGTGGCAACATCGGAATGTTGTACTATAAGGGTAAGAGATATGAATTCCCCAAATCGTGATGACTGTACTGATAAGATAATGTAATAATTACTTCACAAAATGTGTTTAGTAAAGGAGTTTATCATTATAGTATTATAATCCTTTTTTACAAATTTCTTTTAATTTACAGTTGATATTTTTTTTAAACAAAGGATTTTTTAATTTTAATTTGTATATTTTGTTGCATTTCACAAAATTCATGTATTTTCTTTAGTTTGAAAATTTTTAATTTTTTTATTGGATTATTTTTACAAATTTATATTATTAAACAAGTAATTATTTTCTATCTGCAAAATTTATTTGTTGAAGAAAATTATTTATTTTTATTTATTTATTTATTTTTTTATTACATTAGTGTAAATTTGACTTAAATTTATTTATTATTTTACGAAACTTTTTTTTTTATATGGAATTTATTTTTATAGTTATATATGGGAATATATTATTATACGGGAATTTATTTTTATTGTTGCTTCTTTCAAACTTATTCCATTTTACATATTTACTTATTTTCGTTAAAGAATTTATTTATTTTTATTTTTTATTATTATTTATTTTTTACAAAATTATTTTTTCATTTTTATACATCATTAATTTTTAATTACTTTTTTTTTTTTTCAATTGCATTTGTTATATTTTGCAAAATTTATTTTTGTAATGGAACTTAAT
>BPLQ01011285.1:0-77641 GCA_021605075.1 Caerostris darwini | reverse complement strand
TTTTATCCAACTTATTACAGCAACAATAAGCTATTCGCTGTCGCTGGCCGGATTTGGCCCGCGGGCCGTAGTTTGGAGAACCCTGATATAGAGACAAAAGCTAAGTCAACCGACTCAAAACACAATAGTCAGTCTCCTCGATCCTGATTTCAATATTTTTGTGAAATTCGTTGTCGAGCTACATATATTTAGAATGCGAATTAAATTGTATGCTCAAGACATATCATGAAGATATAATGCAGTAGAAAATAATTGCACGTATAAGAATACGAATTCATATGAATATAATTTCATACTATTGTAATTTCAGTATGGAATTATGACAGTGTCCGATATAATGAACTGAATGTATTTGCTTAATTGTACAGAAAGATTTAAATCTTGAAGAAATATTAGATACTGCAGGTCACAGAGCCTGTTTAAACTTTTGTAAAATTGATCAATGTTTTGGATTTACAAACGTTAATGCTAAAAATCCCGTTTCGCATAAGTGGTAAAACAAGGGTAAAAGCACAATTAGAGCCATTTCTTGAAAAAAAATTTCTAATCTCAAACTAAAATTAAATTAAGGATTTTTTTTAGAAAACTAACGTTTTTAATTTTCATTGCTTGATAGCTCGGTAAATTCTTCTAGAGCATTTAATGGTAATGAAGTTGGATTAATCATTTAGATGGAGTATGATTTATGAACCCAATTTCTTTTTCAGTTATCAAAATTTGATGACAGGCGTTTCTAAAGTTGTATCACCAGTCACTTCAAATGATATATTATAACTTAATAACTAAATTGTTCGAGAATTTTTTTTTCCTATTATAAAAGAAGCCATACTTGTAAACATTTCTACTGGAAATTGTTTCCAATAAATTTTTCTGTATGATAACTTTCAACTGTAATATTCATAATAACATAAGCATGTCAATTTAAAAAAAATCAAAGTAAATATTTTGCAATAATTTCCTTGAAGTGTAGGAATATAATCATTTATCTATTTTTTTGGAATCATTATCGTTGGATAAATGATTATTTCATATCCTGTATGTTTTTACACTAACTATACTTGACATATTTCTTGCAATACTTCATCTACTATTTCATGCATAACGTTTTGTGTTTCACGATTAACTAAGACGCTCTGCGAGACGCACGTATACACTTTTCTCCTGCATTAGCAAATTTTTCAAAAACTTGGTTTTCTCTCTTGGATTATTTTAGAATTCATTGAGTATTCTTTTAATTTACTGCATGCATAATGATTTATGGTTAGTACAATAATATGTTTTAAGTTAAAAATTTGTTTCCAGGTTTTGATGAAATCGAAGTAGATGAGTCTATTGAAGAATTCCGATCTACAGGTACGTAAACAAAACGTTACATTTTTTTAAATACAAAAATCATAGGTTCCAGCTTGTAGGCGTTTTGCAAAAGCTTTCTGCATTTTAACTCTGTAACAAGCGGAGTGAAAAGTTCGTAGGCTGACACATAGATGGCGCTACTAGTATTAAATTCATATAATTTTTAGTTAGCCCTAACCTTCAAAAGACACGTGCATAAATTTGACATCTGTTGCACTATTAGTATGTGAGTTATAGCATTTTTAGTGTTCATCACGTGCTATCCACTCGGCTGACTGTCGATTGCACTCCGGTGTGAAATGATGGAGCCATGTTTCATCCATTGTCACATATTGACGCAAAAATTCGGGTTTATTACGATTGAACAGCTCCAAACACTGCTTAGAATCATCAATTCGTTGTTGTTTTTGGTCGATTGTGAGGTCTGCGCGGCACCCACTTTGTACAGAGCTTTCGCATATCCAAATATTTATTCACGATATGTCCAGCACGTTCCTTTGATATCTTTAGGGTCTCGGCTATCTCAATCAACTTCCCTTTACGGTTATCAGAAATTATTTTGTGGAATTTTTTGATGTTTTCATCGGTAACAGCCTCTTTGGGGCGTCCACTGCCTGCATCGTCCTCGGTGCTCATTTCGCCTCGTTTAAATTTAGCAAACCACTTCTCTACGGTTGATTTTCCTGATGCAAAGTCCGAATAATGTTTATCAAGCCAAGCCTTGGCTTTAATAGTATTTATTTTCGCCAAAAAGTAGTGCTTTAATTAACACACGAAATTCCTTTTTATCCCTTTTTTCGAACTAACAAAAGTTGCTTCACTAAAAATGCTATAACTCGCATACTAATAGCGCAACAGCTGTCAAATTTATACACGTGTCTTTTGAAGATTAGGGCTAACTAAAAATCATATGGATTTAATACTAGTAGCGCCATCTATGTGTCAGCCTATGAACATGTCAGCCCAACTGTTATTTGACTTATCTGCACGGAAGATGAAATCTTCAAAATTTGTTTGTTACCGGCTTGCCAAATGGATTTGCCATCGACGTTTTTATGGACAAAAACGCAGTTAGAAAACGTGTCCCCCGCAATGTTTATTATTAAATAATTTTTTTATTGAGAACGAAAAATTCTACCCTGTATCTTTGCAAAAATGCTATCAGAAATATTTATTTTAATCAAGACTGTTATATTTTTTGTATAAAATAAAAACATTTTATTTATATTTAATATATGTTAATTTCATTATATGTTTCCAGCCGTGTAAATTTACAGAGTATGAAAGCCACTGCGGTTTTATTTTTTTTAAGCAAGATAATGATAAAAAAAAAGATAAAATACTTTTTGTCACAAACAATTTTAAAAATAACGAATCTTAAATGCATTTATAAAAAAAAATATATATCTTATTAATATTGTTTATAATCAAATGAAAATATGTAACTTTATTGTTTGTTACATTTAATAATGGTGGGTTAAATTCTTGCTATTTTTAAACTATAAGAATTAGGAAATGGTAAATAAAAATAATTATTTAAGATTATTCCTTTTTTAGCATTTTATATTTTATAATTTTATTAATTAGATTTAGCTTTTTAATTATAAAATAATGTGATATAAAATCTTCTGCATTTTTAGTCGTTTCTTATGTAATGTTTTGGTAAATTTTATGCATTTTCAAATGCAGAAGTTAGAAGTTATGGAAAGGGATTTTTGACTCTTATTCACTCTTGTTTATTTCATGTATTTTCATAGTAGTATTTTATGGATATAGTTTTCCTATGCCGGGAGTTTTGATCTGAGTTATTAGCTACTACATTGGTAGATAAATAAATGCAGCAATACCCCGTGTTGCCGTTACCTAAATTGAGGTTGTTACTTCTTGGTCTCATCATACTTTGGAGAGAACCTTGCCCCAAGGTGTCTGGAAGTTCGCACCAATCTTTTTTCTCTAGTCAAATCCGACAGTAGGAATTTCCAGACTACACATTTTTATGCCAGGCATAGATATAGGCATAGAAATTTTCGTTTCAGTATTACTTTTTCAGTTTTAAACTAAACTATTTTAATTCAGAAATACAAGGCAGCTTCTCTCATGCACTTACAAGAACTTCTTGTTGCTGATTTGCTTGAAAATTATATAATGCGTAAGTCATGACTTAGATATCAACATGGCTAAAGTAATGAAGAATATCTCTCAATAGTTTTTGTGAAAATTCGGTCGATAGCTTTTAATTCTTTTATACTGCTATAAAGTATCATACATCAAGCCACACTATAGCGTATTGATAAAAATTATGATCACACAAACATGATGTTGCGAATTCAATTTAATTCAAGTATTTTTTTCATTTTTTTAACATTTTGGAGTAAAAAAAAGTTAATGCAGAACAATGTTTTTGTTAAATCTTAAATAAGATAAAAAAAAATTAGATAAATGACGGAAAAAAATGCGAATGATGAATCGAATTAATTATATTTATTTTTTTCCATGGTTGCTACTTTTGGAAAAATACCAATTACAGAAGTTGTTATAAAAGGAGTTAATAGACTTTTATACTGATACAAGTACTATATTCACTGATTTTTAAATTCATAATTCTACTAATAAATATTAAATTTAAATGGATGTCTTGGATGATAAAAAATTTTTATCTTTATTTTCAACGTTTGCAAACTTTCTAAACCAAACGACCTGGATATCCAATTGATCCGTGAACTACTAGTTTAAATGCTAGCAAACTATATCTTCATATTTACTAATATTTTAAAAATACTCTGAAAGATGGCTGAATGTCCATTTGAGAAACATCAGTAATTTTAATTATTTTCAGTTTTAGAATCCAGTTCCGTTTTCTGGTATTTCTTTTGTCTTCTTCGTAATAATATGAATATTTTAGTCTACTTCAATTAACCAAAAATAATCAAATATCAAATATTTGCTGAAAGGGTGCGCAGAAGATCTACCTCCCCGTGGTGCACCTGGCAACACTTTTTAGTGGCTAAAAGATTTGCAACTTGGCATTTTTGTTAGATTAATGAACTCTGTTTCAGCATGTTTTGTTGTATGTTTTTTTTTGTTTTTTTTTCGTTGTTCTTTTTTTGCTGTAACTGCTCATAATCTGCCATTGGAAATAAAAAATAAAAAAAAATATTTACTGAAATGAATCTGATAAATAATAATAAATATTCATAAATTGTAAGTCGGATTGATAAATTGTATGTCAGTTTGAAATAATTTTAATTGTAAAGCTGTTCGGTTTTGATAATAGTTAAGGTTCGATTATTCTCTTCCAGCTCTTTCAAATTCATCGATTTCTGTGGATCAGCTTTTAGTAGCACCCTCAATGAATATGGATACCGAAGAATTAGGTAAAATTGTACCGATTAATTAGCTCAAACATTTGCGTTTTTGCTCGATTTTTATTCATTATATTTATACTGTCAGAAAATGGAAATGCGTACTTACATGGCTTTCAATATTTCATAAATAACGATAATTGATAGCCAAAGAAATTTTAATGCATAGTATTTAACAATTTAATATAAAAAACGGTTTTTATCATATTTTAAATAAAATGTTTGCAAAAAGATTTTATTTTTGCTTTTCAGCACTTACTAATAAAAGTTTTTGTACCATGTTCCTAATTCAAAGTGAAAAACAAATGATTGAAGTTGTTACTATACTTTGAAGAGTTCATAGTAAATATTTAAAAAAAATTCTTAAGTTTTAGTTTTTTTTACTTGCAAGGCGAGTTATCCATATTTAAAAATGTTTTCTTTCCTTTTTAATTAAAGTTAGATATTGCAAAATAGTATATCTTTGAAAGTAATTATTACTCGGCCTACATTTCATCAATACAAAATATTTTTTATTATAACAGATATATTTTAATTATATGTGCTAGTTGTAAAGGCGATTGTATTTTATATTTCTATAAAAATGGTAATAATATAAATGTTTTATAATTCACATGCATGAAAATAAAAAAAACATGACCAATTTTTAGTCATTTTAAATGCGTTGTAACTGGTAAAGATGTATGAATAAATTGCGTAGAGTGTCAAAAAAACTAAATAAGTATAACTATATCTTAAGTTTCTTGTAAATTTTAAAAAACCTTTTTTTTCCTTTATATATATTTTATTTTATATATATATATATATATATATATATATTCCTTTTTTTTTCCTTGTTTTTATCCTTGTACTGTTAAAATTTACAACTGTTTAAATGACATTTTTTTTAAATTTTGTTTCTTTCTTAAACAAAATGTAAAAATTATAATTAGTAGTTTTCATTAAGAAGAAAGACCAAGTTTTAGTCATTTAATTGCATATCCTATTTTATTCCAAGTATTAGATGTGGAGATAGTCTGTGCAATAAAGTGCAAAAGAGGGCAACCCAAATTTTCAATAGTAATAACAATAATACAGATCCTAAGCTCGAAACATAAATCGGTTCTATCTAGGGTAGTTTAATATTATTTGAATTGATTTACTTTAATTTTGTTACCATAACACCAATATTTCAATTACAGATGAGTTCTGTTTTAATAATGATCCAGTTGCAGCATCCACCCCTGCTGAAGATTTCATAGATACCACAAAATTTAATTACACAGGAAATTTCGATGGAGACGACCGTAAATATTAATTAAATTTATCTATTTATGGACTTATTTATCTACTTATTAAATTTATCTACCTACCTATTTATGGACTTATGGACTGGAACAAAATGCAAGTACTTGCAAGACGAGTTATTCATAATTAAATATGCAAGTACTTGTAAGACGAGTTATTCATAATTAAATATGTTTTCTTTCAAATATTAAATTTATCAACTTATAGACTTATTTATCTACTTATTAAATTTATCTACCTACCTATTTATGGACTTATGGACTGGAACAAAATGCAAGTACTTGCAAGACGAGTTATTCATAATTAAATATGCAAGTACTTGTAAATTACGAGTTATTCATAATTAAATATGTTTTCTTTCAAATATTAAATTTATCTACTTATAGACTTATTTATCTACTTATTAAATTTATCTACCTACCTTTTATGGACTTATGGACTGGAACAAAATGCAAGTACTTGCAAGACGAGTTATTCATAATTAAATATGCAAATAATGCAAGCACTTGTAAGACGAGTTATTCATAATTAAATATGTTTTCTTTCAAATATTAAATTTATCAACTTATAGACTTATTTATCTACTTATTAAATTTATCTACCTACCTATTTATGGACTTATGGACTGGAACAAAATGCAAGTACTTGCAAGACGAGTTATTCATAATTAAATATGCAAATAATGCAAGCACTTGTAAGACGAGTTATTCATAATTAAATATGTTTTCTTTCAAATATTAAATTTATCAACTTATAGACTTATTTATCTACTTATTAAATTTATCTACCTACCTATTTATGGACTTATGGACTGGAACAAAATGCAAGTACTTGCAAGACGAGTTATTCATAATTAAATATGCAAATAATGCAAGCACTTGTAAGACGAGTTATTCATAATTAAATATGTTTTCTTTCAAATATTAAATTTATCTACTTATAGACTTATTTATCTACCTACCTACTAAAGGACTTATGGACTGGAAAAAAAAAAAAAAAAAAAAAAAAATTCATTTTTGAAAAATTGTTCAAAATATACAGCAAAGATTAAAACCGTGTTATATTGACAATAATTGAGATTACAATTCTATAAATTTCCATTCAAGTGTTTTCTTTATGAATTCATTGCAGATGGAGTTTTTAGTAAGACAGAAAAAAAAGTGCATATTTGAATGTTGAATGAGAAGAAAAAGCATAATATTTTCCATCAATAAGTTAAAAGTCATCATAAGTTATATTTATCTGCGCACACCTTTAATATTTCTCTTGTTTTTGTTTGTAATCGAATTTCATAACTTAATCAATTCAAAGAAATATCAAAAATATACCTGCTCATAATTATTGCTTTATCAATAAATTTGGCTTTTAAAATTTGTATAAATTTAAAAAAATCAAAAATAGATTAGAATTTTAATGTAAATTTAATGCTAAAATAAATTAACATTACAGAACAACATCAGAAGTACATATGTTCTCTTAAATTTGTATAGAAATGGTTAAGACTTATGTTATTTAATCTTATTATCTTAATTTCAATATTTCTTTTCGTATATTTTAATTCTTAATGTCCGTAATTCTTTTGCTAATTCAAGTCGAGCTGTGGCAATCCAAAGTACAACCAGACACAGCTCCAGTGGTAAATTCAATGACAACTTGAGCAAATTACAAATTAAATATATCAAATTTTAAGCGAGAGCAAAAAAGAAGTTATTTTTTTTTTAAATACATAGTTGTATATTTCGAATTCTTTTTTTTAAATATAACAATGTTTAAACGGCATTATATTGACATGATTTTAAATTATATTTCTGTAATTTTAAAATCAAAATACTATCTTATATGACTTAAATCAGATAAAACTTTTTATGAGAGACAGAAATAAGCATACATCTGAATATCAAAAAAATTAAATGTATGATATTATGATCAACAATACGTTAATTTATTGTGAATTTATTTCTTGTTCCATTTGTGTTTTGGGTAAAACCAATTTAAATTAGCGTATATATATTTTAAAGGAATATAAAAAAACTCTACTAATACTTATTTTATGTTCAATTTATTCATAAACTGAACATTTAAAATTGGTATTACTTTAAAATTTAAAAAAAAATAACTTTTCAAATTTTTTTAAGATAATTTAATTAAACAAAAAATATTATTAGTTATCTCGAGTACAATTTGGCCATACCATGCTGAATATACCGGTTCTCGTTAGATCACCGAAGTCAAGCATCATTGGGCGCGGTCAGTACTTGGGTGGGTGACCACCTGGGAACACCGCGTGCCGTTGGCATTCACAAATTTGGGACCTAAATGGCCGAGTGTCTAGCGCTCTGGCGCTCGGTGCCACAGGTTTCGGGTTCGAATCCCGGCGGTGCCATGGATGTTTGTAGTGGTTCGGAATCCACTTTAAGCCGTAGGTCCCGGTCTCCTATGACTGTAAGAGCGTCACGGAGCCAAAGTCAGACTTCTACCTACTGGGTGCTCCATCACAACAGAAGCTGCTTCCTTCCCCTTCAGTCATGAGTACGTATGGGCTCGTGGGCTTGGCCAACCAAGTGGGATAAGAAACAACAACAACAAACAACACAATTTGGATTTAATTAAATTAATTTTTGTAATTCTATTACTTTTAACCTCATTACTTCTATTTCAGATTTTGTTCCCATACAGGAAACTGAACTTGATTTAACTCACGGTAAAGCAATCCCCATTACTAGTACACATAATTTCGGAGGTAAGTAAAACAACAGTAAAAACTAAGTACATGTTTACAATTACTGAGCTAAACACAAAATTAAAGCTTATTAAAAATACAAAGCTGTATTTTAGGAAAAGTATTCAAACATAAAACAACGATTACACTAATGATGTTGACACTAATATGGATTATATTTCTGAAAAATACGCATTTAAATATTTTGTTAATTTATGAATTTATTTCAGAGAGAAATTTTGTTACGAGAGATGAAATTTGTATGCAATTTAATATTATATACATATATATATAGTAATGTAATCAATTAATAATACTATATATCCATTTAATCAATCAATATATTAATACTATATATCAATTTAATATTATATAATATAATTATGTAATATGTATGATTTTTATTAGCACTAACATTTGTTTATTTGTTCAGTTATTTTCTTTTTGTTTTGCGTTGAAATCAATTTTAATTTGCTTAATTAAATATTAAAAAAAATCTAAAAATAATAATTATTATTTTTTAATACTCAATCTCTTGAAAACCTTAGTAATTAAAATTTGTATTACTTTAAAAACCTAGCTATTTTATTTTTGTATCAAAAATTTTTAAAAAATTTAAATGAAAGTAAATCATATAAAGCAGTTATTTCAAGTGTAATTTGACATATGTTAATAACAGAAATAAATCCATAATCTCAAAAGTAGATTGCCATTATTAAAAATTTTTTTTTATTGAATTGCTTTTACCACAATTATTCTTTTTCAGATAATTTACATTATGTTCAGGATTCACTGCCTAATTCCACAAATACTGGAGCATTCCAAGCTATAACTGAAGATGGATCCAGGGAAAACGACAGTAAATAACTAATGAAATATTTTTAATTTCATTAGTTATTATTATTAAAACTCGAGTTTCGAATTTCACTTTACTCGAACTCCAATTAGAGTAAAGTGAAATAGAAATTTTCCTGATTCTTTTTAAAATATACATAATTGTATTTTTGAAAAAAAAAAGAATGAGAAATAAACAGCAATAATTATATTTTAAACCTATTTTACATTATATTTGTGTGATTTTTATATTTAAGTACTATCTTAACTCATAAATTTACTTCAAATAGAAATTTGTAACAGAAATTAGCAGTTATATGCATATTGCAAAGTTAAACTATATAATTTTGTATAGTCTCTATGTATAAATTATTTCTATAAATTTTTCTATTCTGCGTCAATTTTTAAAAGTGTTCGAAATATAAAAATATCTGTCTTTGAACATAATTTTATTGGTCAAATCTGTCCATAGCCATGGTTTTTAAAATTTGTATCATTAAAAAAGTTTAAATACAATAATATTTCCAATTAAGTATAGAATTAAAATATAAGTTAATTCAACAGTAGTTCAGAAGTTTAATTATGTAACCTAGAAAATTAAATCAGTTATTTCATTTTAAATTTTGCATTATTTAAAATTGATTTATTTTGATTCTATTACCTTAACTGTAATATATTTTTCAGATAATTTTAGCCAGGAACATGATTATGTAACTACTTTAACTTCTGTAGAAGAAGTTGAAGTTTGGAATCCTCGAGAAGGATTCCAAACATCAACTTCTTCCAAAGGATTCCAAACATCAACTTCTTCCAAAGGATTCCAAACATCAACTTCTTCCAAAGGATTCCAAACATCAACTTCTTCCAAAGGATTCCAAACATCAACTTCTTCCAAAGGATTCCAAACATCAACTTCTTCCAAAGGATTCCAAGCATCAACTTCTTCCAGAGGATTCCAAGCATCAACTTCTTCCAGAAGATTCCAAGCATCAACTTCTTCCAGAGGATTCCAAACATCAACTTCTTCCAGAGGATTCCAAACATCAACTTCTTCCAGAGGATTCCAAACATCAACTTCTTCCAGAGGATTCCAAACATCAACTTCTTCCAGAGGATTCCAAACATCAACTTCTTCCAGAGGATTCCAAACATCAACTTCTTCCAGAGGATTCCAAACATCAACTTCTTCCAGAGGATTCCAAACATCAACTTCTTCCAAAGGATTTCAAACATCAACTTCTTCCAGAGGATTCCAAACATCAACTGGATATAATAACGGAGGTAAATTCTACGAAAACAAAAGTAAATAACTAATTTAATGATTTTAATATTCAGCTGAAGCAAAACTCGAAATAAAAGTATATTTTTAAAAAATAATTTTTTTTAATAATTAATTTTAATTATTTATTAAATTAATTTTTTTAAATTTATATTTTTAAAAATTAATTAAATTTAATTTTTGAAAAAGGTTTGAAATATTTACCAGTGGGTAAAATATTTTTGATGAGTTCTAATTTGGCTTAATATATAAAAAAAAAAAAAATTGGTTCGCTATTAAAAGATTAGCATTCATAATTAAATATTTACGGTTTTTTAAACCATCCATATGTTTTCACAAGTGGATGTTATGTAAATGAAAGTTATGTAAAATTTTCCTTTTTTCTTTCGCTCTGTGCTGAAATTTTTTGTAATTCCTTTAATCAGCCTTTAAAGAAATATGTGAATGTCTGTCAATTCATAATTATTTTTTGTTATTGAACTATAAAAACAAATTTTACATTTAAAATTTGTATTATATTAAAAATTCAAAAATAGTTTTATTTTAAAATAAATTAAATAACTAAAGTAAAAACGTCTTCTCAAGCGTATTTCAAATTCTTTAAAACATGCTTCTTTTGATTCGACTACCTTAAATGCAATATATGTATTCTTTTAATTTTCATCCTGATCAATATTCTGTTTCTACTTCAACTCCTCGAGAGATCCAAACCACAACTAGATATAACTACGGAGATGAATTCAATGAAAACAAATATGTTTAAATAAGTGTATTATTAAAAAAAGAGTATACCAAAATGAAATCAGTCCGCAAGATCCGACAGAGAATTATTGCTGCCAATCACTGCCTATTTGGTCTTAGAAGTCAATTAAGATCTCACCTGATTAAAAGAACAAAAATTTTACTATACAAAACTCTCATAAAACCAGTATTAACATATGCATCTGAAACATGATCACTAACAACAAGAGAAGAGAAAATGTTGGCAATCTTTGGAAGAAAAGTACTGCGAACTATTTTTGGAGGTATCAATGACAATGGAAATTGGCGAAATAGATACAATTTTGAACCTTACAAATTTTTAGAGTTATTGACATTCTAAAATTTGTTAAACTGAACAGAATGAGATGGGCCGGTCATCTCATGAGAATGGAAAGTGATAGAGGTGATTTGAAAGTTTTCAATGTAACCCCTTTTGGACAACGACCAAGGGGAAGACCGAAAAAGAGATGGGTTGACTGTTTAGACTGATTTTAATGTTACTAAGATCAAAAACTGGAGGTCCACGGCCAAGAGAAGAACAGCCTGGCTGGATCTTTTAAAGAAGGCCGAGGCCCACATGGGCTGTAGAGCCGATTATGATGATTATTAAAAAAAAATTTTTTAAATAAATTTACCAAATACAGAAATATTCAAGTGTAATCTGAGATTATACAAACACACACACAAAAAAAAAATATCAATCAATTATTTCAAAAAGTAGATTGGCTCCATTCAAAGATGGTTTATTTTTATTACCTTAAACATCAGACTTTTATTTCAGGTAATTTCCATCTGGTGTATGTTTTTTTTCCCATTTTGTGTATGAATTTACGGAGTAAATTCAATAAAATCTTAAGTAAATAAATAGTTAAATATTTCAAATTTCGAGGTAGAGCCAAAATGAAAAAATAAAATCTCATTTTTTCCCCAAAAAATACGTAGTTGTATTTTTGGAAAAAAATTGTTTGAAATAGAAGGCAATAATTTTATTCGTTTTATGTTGGTAATATTTCAGATTATATTTCTGTTACTTTCATATTAAAATGTTTTCTTATTTTATTAATTCACTTCAAATCGAAATTTTTTTGAAAGACAAAATTTAACATGTATTTAAACATTGCATAGATATAGGATTTTGATGACATTCCATGCATTAATTATTTGTAGAATTTTTTCTGTGAACGTAATTAAATTTTAAGAGAATATAAATTAATTATGCCTCTTACATTTTTAAAAAGTTGTTCACAAGATACAATGATTAAAACCATGTTTTGTTTCTTAAATTTATGTTTCTATAACTTTCATATTTGCAAAACATTTTATGAAAGAGAAAAAAATAATATCAGCCATCTCCAGAGTAGTTTGATATTTTGTAAACACCAGAATTAAATCATTTATCTGAAGTATAATTTGACATTATTTAAAACTTATTCCTAATTAATTCTATTATCATTATTGTAATACTTCTTTTACAGATAATTTACATCATGGACGCAATCATCTGCGTTATTCAACTCATTCTGGAGCATTCCAGACTCCAACTAGATATAACTATAGAGGTAAATACAAGGGAAAACCACAGGAAACAACCTAATTAAGGTTTCTAATTTACAGCTGAAGAAAATACAAAATCATGTTAATTTCTTTTAATTATGTATTTGTAATCTTGAAGAAGTTTATGCAATATACATCTATTAAAAATTTTTTACATGAATTCATATTATATTTTTATTTTTTCATATTCAAATATTTTCCTATCTTATCAATTTAATTCATATAGAAGGTTTTGTTAAAAATAAAAAAACAGCATATATTTAAATATGAAATGTATGACTTTTACTAGCATCAATACGTTATACAAATTTGAAGTTTTTTATTTTTACTTCAATTAATTTTAAATTTTTTAAATTAATTATCAATTTAATTTTAAATAATTAATAATAAATTAATAATAAAAATAAAATAATAATAAGTTTAATAATAAAATAATAAATTTTGAAGACATATGAAAAAATGTGTCTGAACATAATTATTTCTTAATTTTTAACTTTTTTTGTGATCTAATCATTTACATTTATTTTATATTTAAAATTGAGAATTATACTACTGTGCCCAAAAAGTAAGAGCAATTTTTTTTTCAAAAACTCAATTTATTCTTCCAAATTTATTTCATCGCCTACAAAGTAATCCCCTCCGGACACAATGCACTTACGCGCCCTTCAAAGCGCGCGGCGATTCATGTTGAATCTGTTCAATCGACTCAAAACGATGTCCCCGGAGTAGGGTTTAGAGTGAGGGAATAGCCAGAAGTCGCACGGTGGGAATACGGCGGTTGTGCAACAATATGAGTTTCATTTTCGGCGAAGAAGTCACGAAGAATCAATGCAGTGTGAGCTGGCGCATTCAGTGATTTCGGTATCAATCGAGATTTGACACGTTTGAGGTCCAAAATGGAATTGATCCCTCCTTTTGAAATTCCAACATCATCAGTAAGGTCTCTAATTGTAAATCGACGGTTTGCAGCACCAAATCTTTAATTTTTTGGACGTGAGCTTCGTCGGTTGATGTTGATGGTCGACCAGAGGGCTCTTCGTCTTCAATGCCTTCTCTGCTTTCTTTGAATTGTTTATACCACTTGTAAAGATTTCTTTCCGATATAAGAATGCTTATCGAATGCCTTCTGGAACATTCTATACGTTTCCGCAAAAAAAATTGAATGCAAGCCCTTTGCTCAATCAATTCAGACATTTCAAAAATCGCCTGAATCAGTTTTAGCGTCTCACAAAGCCAAGCGTAACTCAAACACTAATGAATATTTTGACGTCAAATTTCACACAGATGTCAAGAACATTGCCAGCAACCTAAAAAAAAAAAAAAATTGAAATTCCATGAACCCCGGGAATTTTAAATTGAAAATTGGTCTTACTTTTTGGATACAGTAATATTTTCAAAGGAAATTTAGAATTAAAACATAAACTAAAAGATAAACCAAACATCTAAAATGTTTATTAAGATCTATGAAGATAAATTCGACGGAAGCAACAGCGAGAAACTAATAAAATATTTCATTTTAAAATTTAGTAAAGAAAGACTGAGAGAGGTTTTTGTGTAAATTACAAAGTTACATTTTCGAAAAAGTTTTACAATATACAGAAATTATTGAAATCACTTTATGTTGACACTAATTCAATTTGAATTTCTGTAACTTTTCGTATTCTATTATTTTTTTAGTAATGCTTTTTTATTGTCTAGAGCATTTTTGTAAGAGATATAAAAATTAGTATACTTTTGGATATTAAATGTATAAAATTTATGATTTTATAGCGATTAACGTGTAAACAAATCAGAATTTTTCCTTTTGATTTATATAGGAAGAAATTTTAATTCATTTAATCATCTTTAAAGGAATATAAAAAGGTTTGTTATCTCATAAATCTTTTTTACTATTCAATTCTATTCGATATATTAGTTTTAAAACGTTTTTACATTAAAAATTCAAAAATGGAAATTTTCTTTAAAAAATTTGGAAAAATGGAATGGAAAAATCAATTTTCTTTCAATGAAAATTGTTTCTAAAAATCTAATTTTATTCTATTAGCTTATATGCAATTCTTCAATGTCAGATAATATCCGTGATTATCATGATCATGTTCCAACATCAATTGCTACTGGGGCATGTAAATTTATAACATACTCCTGTCTGTGATACAGCGTCAAGGGTAGCCGCAGTCATGGTCTCCGAGCTGAGAGTCCATGCTGCTGCAAATGTCGTCGAACTGTTCGTGCAGACACTTGTTGTCTTGCAAATGACCCAATTCTTGACTCAGGGCTTATGACATGGCTGCACGATCCATTAAGGCCATGCGGGTAACATGCCTGTCTTCTCGGCTGCTAGTGATAGGGGGCCGTTGAGATCCAGCACGGTGTTCTGTATTACCGTTCTGAACCCATCGATTCCATATTGTGCTAACAGTCACTGGATCCCGACCGATGCGAGCAGCAATACTGCGATGCGATAAACTGTATTCCTGATACGCTACAATTCGACCTTCATCAAAACCAGAAACGTGCTGGTACTCATTTCTGCTTCTTACACGAGGCATCACAACAACTTTTCACCAAGCAACAACGTTCAAATGCAATTTGAGTATGAGAAACCGGTTGAACAATTTCCTCATTTTTAAACACATTGTAGATGTTGCTACCGGCGCCTACTTTGTCTGAATGCGCTGAAAAGCTAATCATTTGCATATCACAAGACCTTCTTCCTGTCGTTTAAATTTCACGTCTGTAGCATGTCGCCTTCTTGGTGTAGCAATTTTAATGGCCAGTAGTGTATGATTCAGCAGGTAAATTCAATAAAAAACACAGTAAGTAACTGTATAAAAGTTTCTAATTTCAAGATGGTCCAAAATACTAAATAAAATTTTATTTTCCTCAAAATTCTGTAGGGTTATTTTTGAAAAATGTGTGAAATATTCAATAGTGAGTAAATTATTGCTATGTTGACTTTACTTCGAATTATAATTCTTTGTTTTACAATTTAAAGTATATTCATAAATTGTGAATTTATCAATGATAGAATTAATGTATGGGAGACAAATATTTGAATATTATAAATAAATTCTGTGATTTTTATGATTATAACTATGCAATATTTATTTATGTAGATTGCTTTTTTTCGAGAAGAATAATTAATTTTAAAGGAATACGAAAACAGACAAAATTATAATTATTTTTTTATTATATTTCTGTATTTAAAACTGGGTTTTTTAAAATTTGTATTAAAAAAAACCATATATATATATGAATTTTCTTTTAAAATAAAAATCTATTACTAACAATTAATTGAAGAACAAAATTAAATTAAATATGTTATATGAAGCTTAGTTTAACGTTATACAAACTGCAAAACTAGGTAATTTATCTGAAGTGTAATTTGAAATTATTTATTAATAATATTATTATACCTAATTAATCCTATTATCTTTATTGCAATACTTCTTCTGCAGGTAATATACGTCATGAAAGTGGGTATAGAATGGCTCCAGTTAGACTACTGCAAAGTCCAACAACAAGATGCAACTACGAAGGTAAATTTGATGAAAACAATAGCGAAATAAAAAGTTATAATTTTGAATTGAAGCGAAATGCAAAATAATTTTCTGAGTATTAATTAAAAGTATATTTGAAAAACTCTTTGCAATGTAATGATTAAAACCTTTTTTATACGAATTCATATTATATTTCTATTATTTTTACTATTAAAAATTTTAGAAAAACGTTCTAGATAAAATTTTCCTTAGGCAGAAAACATTGTATATATAAAAAAAAATTTTTTTGCATCAAAATGTTTCTATTGAATGTAATATATTTATGGCCATATATCGTTTTAGTCCTATTACCCTTATAATCATACAACTATCATCATATTTAATCACATTAATATTTATATGCTATGCTATGCTTTTTTCAGATGATTTTCGTCATGTGCAGAGTACTATATATAATTCAACTCCTGTTGGAGCTTTCCAAACTAGAAGAAGATATAATTACCAAGGTAAATTGAAGACCCAACTAATACCATTTTTCTTAATTTTAGTTGGAGCAAAATTTAAAAAAAGTAAATCTTATTTTAATTACGCTGTTGCACTTTTAAAAATATTATTCGAAATACACTGAAGTGACAAAAGTCATGGAATAGCAATATGCAAATTTTCAGATGGCAGTAGCATCGCGTAGAACAGGTATAAATGCGCAGTGCTTTCGCAGAGCTTTCATTTCTGTTCAAGTTATTCATGTAAAGAGGTTTTGACGTGATGATGACCGCACGACGGGAATTAACAGACTTTGAACGCGGAATGTTAGTTGGAGCTAGACGCATGGGTCATGCCATTTCGGAAATCGTTAGGGAATTCAACATTCCCAGATCCACTGTGTCAAGAGTGTGCCGAGAGTATGAAATTTCAGGCATAACATCCCACCATGGACAGCGCAGTGGTCGACCGCCTGCACTTAACGACCCAGACCGGCGACGTCTGCAAAGAGTCGTAAATTCTAACAGACAAGCAACACTGCGTCAAATAACCGCAGAAATCAATGTGGGACGTATAAGGGACTTGTCTGTTAGAACTGTGCGGAGAAATTTGGCTTTCTTGGGCTATTCCAGCAGAAGACCGACTCGAGTGCCTTTACTGACAGAACGACATCGCTTGCAGCGACTCTCGTGGGCACGTGAGCATATCGGTTGGTCCCTAAATGAATGGAAAACCGTGGCCTGGTCCGATGAGTCACGATTTCAGTTGGTAAGAGCTGATGGTATGGTTCGAGTGTGGCGCAGACCCCACGAAGCCATGGACCCAAACTGTCAGCAAGGCACTGTTCAAGCTGCTGGTGGCTCCGTAATGGTGTGGGCTGTTTTTTCATGGCATGGACTTGGTCCTCTGGTGCGACTGGACCGAAAATTGACTGGAAATGCTTATGTTCAGCTACTTGGAGATCACTTGCAGCCATTCATGGACTTCATGTACCCAAACAACGATGGGATTTTTATGGATGACAATGCGCCATGTCACCGGGCCACAACTGTTCGCGATTCGCTTGAAGAACATTCTGGACAATTCCAACGAATGATCTGGCCACCTAGATCGCCCGACATGAATCCCATCGAGCATTTATGGGACATCATCGAGAGGTCTGTTCGTGCCCAAAATCCTGCACCATCAACGCTTTCACAATTATGGACGTCTATCGAGACAGCATGGCTCAATATTCCTGCAGAAGACTTCCAACGACTTGTTGAGTCCATGCCAGGTCAAGTTGCTGCACTTCGCCGGGCGAAAGGAGGGCCGGCACGGTATTAAGAGGTATCCCATGACTTTTGTCACTTCAGTGTATAGAGCAATGCTTAAACAACATTAGGATGATACAAATTCAAAATATACTACTGTGCCCAAAAAGTAAGATCAATTATTTTTTTTTTCAAAAACTCTTTATTTATTCTTTTAAATTTATTTCATCGCTTTCAAAGTAATCCCCTCCGGACACAATGCATGTATGACAATTTTTTTTCCAATCCTCAATGCATGCTAAAAAGTCATCGGCAGGGATGGCCTTCAAAGCGCGTGGCGATTCACGTTGAATCTCTTCAATCGCCTCAAAATTGTGTCCCCAGAGTGGTCTTTTGAGTTCAGGGAATAGCCAGAAGTCGCACGGTGTGAATACGGGGGTTTTAGAACGATATAGGTCTCATTTTTAGCGAAAACCCTAGTATTGCTACTAAGTGTTAAGTGTTTGGATTCTTCAGGTAATGCTTGAGTAAGACAAATGTCGCTTTTTATCTGAGTATTACAGGTGTAAAATGTATGATTTTCATATTCATCAGCGGGATATAAAATTCAGTCCATTTTCTTCTTATTACAGTGGGGTTTTTTTGTGGGGAAGGGGGTTGGAGTTGGATTGAATTTAAATCGCAATACGAATAATTGTTAAAACATAAGCATAAAGAATTCGTAAAATAAATAAGCCTTTAAAGGAAGTTTAGTGTTAAAATGACTTAATTAAACGACGAAGATGAATTAAATAGCTCAAATGGGTTTTTTTTCCCCAATGGCAAGGCAAGTACAAGAAGAATAAAAATAGTAATAATAACAAAAATAACAAGGGAAAAAAATACAAAAAAAATTACGTCCAAAAAATGCAAAGATGACCGAAGTCATTGCCTGAAAAGTTCTGTCGCACGTCAGTAAAGCGCTGTCTCAGAGTCGCCGTCAAGTACCGCACATCGTTGGAGGTGGTTCATTGGGTCTATTGAACCACATAGGGGGCAGCCAGGATTCGAAAAGATTTTAATGCGATGGAGATGTTCTGCTAGACAGTCGTGGCCAGTCAGAAGTCGGAACTGGGCGACAGCATGCCGTCGCAGATTGCTGGGTATTGCTAAAAGGTCTTCAGCTGTCCAACGCTTTGACTTAAATCTCATCTTGAATTTGTAACTTGTGGTTTTTAGTCATTATTTGTTTGATATAAAGTTTTATAGAATGGAAGGACAGTGGCGAGGATCTCATTTGAAGTAGCTCAAATATAAACTGGTATTATTTCAATTTTTTAAAAATTTTGTTACCTTAACGCTAGTACACCATTTAAAAATAAAATATGTTCTAAGTAAAAAGATAGAATTGTTTGCCTCTTCCAGGAGAAATCCACATTACTATATAAAATTACAGATGCATATTCAATGAAACAATCAATAAATAACTGATCAAAGTTTTTCTAGTATTTCTACTGGTAACAGGTTCCATAAATACTGATTTTCCACTCATAAATGGTTTTAAAATTAGTATTTGTAAATTTGTGTTTTTTATATGTTTTATGACCATGTTTATGTAATATTTATTATCGTAAACTTTTATTTAATATTTATTATTGTAAACATTTTTTTTTCACACGAGAATAATAAATTTTAAAAGAATACGAAATCGCGCATTATGTAATAATTTATTTATTATGTTACTGTATATTTAACAGAGATTTTAAAATTTGCTGTAATTTAAAAATTTAACTATAAACTTGCATTTAAAAGAAATCGAAAATTATAACTAAGTAAAGAAAAAATTAAATTAAAAAATTTCTTCATCTGAAGTGTAGCTTGGTATTATGTAAGCATTGCATTATAATTTTGTCAAAGTATAATTTGGCATTATTTAAAAGTGATTCTTAATTAATCCTTTTTTCTTTACTGCATTACTTTTTCTACAGATAATTTACATGATGAACATGAGCACCTATCCAATGCAACTCCTGCTAGATCATTGAAGAATATAAAAAAAGGTAATTACGAATGTAAGTTTAATAAAAAGGAGAGCGTTATAACTAATTAAACGATTCTAAAAATTTAAATTAAAAAAATTTTAATTTTATTTTTATTTTTTATAAATTTGAAAAAGTCTATACAATACACAGTAATCTTTAAAACGTTATTTATCGCACGAATTCCTATATTTCTGTTTTTTCATACTGAAGTTTTTTTAGTATATTTAATATATAAATAAAATAATAAATTTAAATTCTAATTTTAATTACTTTTTTATTTTTATTTTTTGTAAATTTGAAAAAATCTATATAATACACAGTAATCTTTAAAACGTTATTTATCACACGAATTCCTATATTTCTGTTTTTTTTTTCATACTGGAGTTTTTTTTTTTAGTATATTTAATATATAAATAAAATAATAAATTTAAATTCTAATTTTAATTACTTTTTTTTTTTTATTTTTTGTAAATTTGAAAAAATCTATATAATACACAGTAATCTTTTAAAACGTTATTTATCACACGAATTCCTATATTTCTGTTTTTTCATACTGGAGTTTTTTTAGTATATTTAATATATAAATAAAATAATAAATTTAAATTCTAATTTTAATTACTTTTTTATTTTTATTTTTGTAAATTTGAAAAAATCTATATAATACACAGTAATCTTTAAAACGTTATTTATCGCACGAATTCCTATATTTCTGTTTTTTCATACTGGAGTTTTTTTTAGTATATTTAATATATAAATAAAATAATAAATTTAAATTCTAATTTTAATTACTTTTTTTTTTATTTTTTGTAAATTTGAAAAAATCTATATAATACACAGTAATCTTTAAAACGTTATTTATCACACGAATTCCTATATTTCTGTTTTTTCATACTGGAGTTTTTTTTAGTATATTTAATATATAAATAAAATAATAAATTTAAATTCTAATTTTAATTACTTTTTTATTTTTATTTTTTGTAAATTTGAAAAAATCTATATAATACACAGTAATCTTTAAAACGTTATTTATCACACGAATTCCTATATTTCTGTTTTTCATACTGGAGTTTTTTTAGTATATTTAATATATAAATAAAATAATAAATTTAAATTCTAATTTTAATTACTTTTTTATTTTTATTTTTTTGTAAATTTGAAAAAATCTATATAATACACAGTAATCTTTAAAACGTTATTTATCACACGAATTCCTATATTTCTGTTTTTTCATACTGGAGTTTTTTTTTAGTATATTTAATATATAAATAAAATAATAAATTTAAATTCTAATTTTAATTACTTTTTTATTTTTATTTTTTGTAAATTTGAAAAAATCTATATAATATACAGTAATCTTTAAAACGTTATTTATCACACGAATTCCTATATTTCTGTTTTTTCATACTGGAGTTTTTTTTTTTTTTTAGTATATTTAATATATAAATAAAATAATAAATTTAAATTCTAATTTTAATTACTTTTTATTTTTATTTTTTGTAAATTTGAAAAAATCTATATAATACACAGTAATCTTTAAAACGTTATTTATCACACGAATTCCTATATTTCTGTTTTTTCATACTGGAGTTTTTTTTAGTATATTTAATATATAAATAAAATAATAAATTTAAATTTAAATTTTAATTACTTGCCAAAACGAAATACAAAAAAATAATTAAAGAATATGAGGTTGTATTTTTGAAAATATTTTTAAAATGTACAACAATGGTGTTATTGACGGGAAATCATTCATTTTATATGAATGTTAAATGTCTGTATGATCTAAACTTGTTTTTTTTTATTAATCAATACTGTTCTTAAACTTTGTACTTTTCTAAAAATTCATCAAAAACTTTTTATATTAAGTTGAATTTTATTTAAAATATATTAAACACGAATGAAAAGTAAATCAGTTAACACAGTTGTAATTTGGCTTTATTTAAAATGAATTTCCTTTTAATTATATTTTCTTGTCTGTAATTCCTCTTTTTTCAGATAATTTCTTTCGTTATCAGAATCCTGTAACATTAAACACACTTGTTGAAGAATTCCGTAATACTCTCGGATATAATCCAGAAGGTAAATATAACGAAAACAAAAGTTATTAACTTGTTAAATGTTTTTAATTATGAATCGGAGCAAAGCCCAAATTAATGTTAGTTTATTTAATTAAAAATTAACGTATTTAATAATGTTAATTTAGTTATATTTGGAATGTACAGCAATGTTTTAAGAATGAGTTTAAAATATAGGGCAATGATCAAAAAAACATTATACTGACACTAATTCACATTATGTTGTGTTTTACATTTTAAAATACTTAGTCGTCATTTGAATTTTCTATAGATTAAATTTAATAATACTTCACCTTCAATTTGATCTATATGAAATATTTACTTTTGAGATTGTGTGTGTGTGTGTGTGTGTGTGTGTGTGTGTGTGTGTCACAATAATCAGTTATAAAGAAATTCAAAGTAAGTATTAAAATACTTACTATACGTACTTTTTTTTTATCAGCCGTTAACTCAACATTCAAATTTTAAAATCATTTAATTAATTAATTAATTTTAATTTAATTTTTAAAATATTTTAATTTAATAATAACTCATTTTAATGCGAAATAATTTAATATTCTATGCGAAATAAATCTTTTATATGAAATGTTTGTATTTTTTAAACTAGATTTCTTGTTTAATTTGTAATGTTTATTTAACTGTAATGCTATTTTTCAGATAATTTACGTTATAATGAGGATCATGTACCTAATTCAACTCCAGGTAATGCATTTCAAAATAATATTATGGTATAATATCGAGGTAAATTCATTTAAAATAACATTAAATAACTATTTACATGTTTCCAATTATGAGTTTGAGCAAAATGCAGCATAAAACTTCATTTATTTTAAAATCATTGTTGTATTTTTGAAAAATGTTCCAAATATACAGCAATGAATTGAAACTTGTTACAATATCAAAAGTTAAGATTATATTTCTACAATTTATGTGTGAAAGTATTTTCTTGCCTTTTGAATTTACTACTGTGCCCGAAAAGTAAGACCAGTTATTATTTTTTTTTAAAAATCTTTATTTATTGTTCCAAATTTATTTCATCACTTTTAAAGTAATTCCCTCCGAACACAACGCACTTATGCCAACTTTTTTTCCAATCCTCAATGCATGCTAAAAAATCATCGGCAGGGATTCCCTTCAAAGCGCGCGGCGATTCACGTTGAATCTCGTCAATGGACTCAAAACAGTGTCCCCGGAGTGGTCTTTTGAGTTTAGGGAATAGTCAGAAGTCGCACGGTGTGAATACGGTGGTTGTGGAACGATATGGGTTTCATTTTTGGCGAAAAAGTCACGAAGAATTAATGCTCCGGGAGCTGGCGCATTCAGTGTTTTCGGTACCAATCGAGATTTGACGTGTTTGAGGCAAAATGGAATTGACCGAACTATTTGAAATTCTAACATCATCAGCAAGGCTTCTAATTGTAAATCGACGGTGTGCAAGCACCAAATATTTAATTTTTTGGACGTAAGCTTCGTCGGTTGAGGTTGATGGTCGACCAGAGGGCTCTACGTCTCCAACGCGTTCTCTGCCTTCTTTGAACTGTTTATACCACATTCTTTCCGATATTCTAGACATTTCTTTCTGATATAGGAATGCTCACCGAATGCCTTCTGCAACATTCTATTCGTTTCCGCAAACAAAATTTAATGCAAGTTCGTTGCTCAATTAATTCAGACATTTTAAAAATCGCCGGAATCAGTTTTAGCGTCTCACAAAGCCAAGCGTAACTCAAACACTAATGCAGCAACAGTGCCAGCAACCTAAAAAAAAAAAAAAAAAATTCCATAAGCCCCGGGAATTTTAAATTGAAAATTGGTCTTACTTTTTGGACACAGTAATACAGTAGGTGTAACAAAGATCTGTAATAACGCAGATTGAGCTTAATTGAAATATTTCAGTGTTGAAAGTAGAAACTGAATCGAAAGCATGAAAGTTGAAATTGAATCGAAAGCATGAAAGTTGAAATTGAATCGAAAGCATGAAAGTAAACCAACATAGATATTATCGGAGAAGAATATGTCGATCCAAACTTTAAAAACTTTAAACTTCCAAAATTTAAAAAATAAGAATTTATATATATAGTAAATCGCGTGGACATTAGATTGCCATATGATTAAATTATCATAAATTTGTAATGTTAGCAAACTCGATTGGGTGACAATGATCACATAAAGAACTCATGAGATCCTCTTTAAAATGTATGCCTAGTTAACCTCAGGTAGAAAACCTACAATTTCATAAGATCCATCCTTTTTTTTTTTTGGATCGCCCATATATCATCATTAACCTAGATATTTCTCACCCTATCACTTATTAAGAAGGAACCCTTTCTTTAGCATTAGTAATAAATTGAAATACGACTTCTAAAATGTATTGATTTGAAAGTTAAGTGGATTTAAAAAGTAAAATCCATGAAAAAAGTAATATAAGTAATATAAACGCTGTTTAAAAATATGTTGCATTAAAAATTGAACGTTAATTACAATATTTATTTTTCAGATAAAATTCATTATGATCATAATATTGCACTTAATTTACACTACAAGCAGATATAATGACGGAGTTAAATTGAATGAAGACAATAAATAACTTTTTAAATGTTTCTAATTACAAGTAGGATCAAAAATAAAAATAAAAACTCCTTTAAAAAAAAAAAAAAAAAAAAAAAAAAAGTTAAATTTTTTTGAATAAAATGTTCAAACTATACAGAAGGATTATTGCTACTTTAATTTGACCCTAATTCGCTTTATATTTCTATGTTTTCCATAGACAAATTAATAATAATAATAATAATAATAATAATAATAACATTATTTTGCCTCATGAATTTATTTCAGATATAATTTATGGCAGAGAGAAAAAAAAAGCATGTATTTGAATAAATGAGATCCTTAATAAAAATCAGGTTCCTTGAAAATATGTAATATTTATAACAATTTGTATGAAATATTTACATGTGTATTTCATTCTTCTGCGATGGAAATTATGCATTTTCGAGGAATATAAAAATATATACAGGAATATATTATCTTTAAATTAAATTTTCAATTAAAATATACATTAACTGAACAGGCAAAGGAAAATGTTTTAAATTAGCAATTGATCTCAGCAGTTATTTAACAGCGTTTGCTTTAAGTGGAGTTAGGGTGCATTTCCATTGGCAACGCGATGCTGACGCAATGTCAACTTTGACGAATAACATTAATGAACGAGAAAAAATGAATGATTCTTGTTCGCTAATTCTGATTCGTCAAAGTTGACGTCGCGTTAGAATCACGTTGACAATGGAAATGTACCTATAGTAGTAGCAAGAATTTTAGAACCGGTTGATTCGGATAGAATGGTTTAATAATATCAGTTGATTTTAACGCCTATCGAAAAATTCAACTCTCGCACTCGCTGCTGCTTTATTTATTATTTTTTTTTTTTAACTCCAGATAAGTTTAACATATTTAAAACTTAATTATTAACATATTTTTGTAACGAACAATATTTTCGGAAATAATTTTATAAATATACTCTTTGAAATATTGCGGTTCAAACTATAATATTATGAACTAAATTTGCTTTCATAAAAAATAAAAATTGAATCTTTCATGTGGGCAGTGTGTATAATTTTTCAATTATATTATTTTAAATAACCATTTATTTTGTTCCTAATAGAAAAAAGAATAATTTCAAGACAAACAAATCTGCAATTTAGCGTGGTTTGATTACTCAATAGAGAGTTTTTGCATACCGTATGTTAGTTACCGTAGGATGTCCGTTAGCTTTTTCTCCCTAGCGCGCATGCTCATAGGAAACTGAGCATGCGCGCTAGGGAGAAAAAGCTAACGGACGTCCTACGGTAACTAACGTACGGTATGCAAAAACTCTCTAATATCTTAAGCAGTTTTAACTATAATGTCACATTTAGGTATAGTTATCTATTTCTTGTAACACGTATAATTTTCTGATTTTCAGATCGAGATAAAACTTTAAAAAGTGTATCTCCATATCCAGAATTTGAGATTCCAGATACCCTAAAAGAGCCTTACATCGAAGCAAATAATGAAATATATGATTACAACAATCCTGAATCAAATTTTTTGAAGGAAACAAATGGAAAGGGAGCTAATAGTATTCCAGATTCTACATTTGATGATAGCCAGAGCCTTAACAGTTGCTCTACAAATTTTACTACTGATTCGGAACAAACATCACTAGTGATTGAAAATAGCGTGAATAACGCCGAATCACAAAAAGCTAATTTTGCATTTGAAAGTAATTCTCGAAGGAAATCTATCTCCAGCATGGAACAAAAGAGCTCATTGGATGACGATAATAATGATGACGACAAAGATTTGCAGGAAATTAAGAACGATAGCGGAACAATAAGGCACATTTCCTTTTTCAAGTCCTCAAGATTTGCTTCTGAGAAGCAAAAAGTTAGTTAATTTTTTTTGGTATAAACAATTATTTTATTCTTGTTTATTAGTAGCTTAGAAAAGGTATTTAATATTAGTCAAGTTTTAATTACTATCAGACGAATTTATTCACAGTAACGCAACGCTACACAGAGACGTCTGAGAATTAATGGACTATTTACAAAATATTATGTATAAAAGACATAGAAATTAAATACCTTTGCTCGTGATAAAAAAAGAAAATTCTTTTATTTCTCCCTTTAATTTTTCGTCAACTATGATATTTGTTCTGTTAATTTTATATTAGCAATTTTTGAATAGCATTCTTTTGTCTTACTCATTATAGTGTTCAGATTAATAGCCCACAAAAATATTAGTTTTACTTAATCAGTATATGTATTGGAAATATGGAAGTAATTTATAAATATGTGATTGTTTTATTAAAAAAATAAACATGTGATTGTTTTATTAAAAAAATAAACTTTTAAATTTCTTGGCCTATCAGCAAAATAGGTAACTTATTTTTAGTAAGGTTTTTTCTCTTTCAACCTTTGTTTGTATAATCGTGAAATTCTTTCGAAATTATTAAGAATTATTTGATTTCTAATTATAATTAGATAATAGCTAAATAAAAAAAGGTAAGCACACCTTGTGTAAATACTTTAATGTGAAAAACATCTCTATATTCATAATTTTTTTAGTACCGAAATTTCTTGCCAATTTAGAAAGTTATTATTTGTAAATTTGAAATCCAGGATTATTCAGATCTGAATCATAATGCATTTTTAAATTATTTTTCTGATTTTTTATTCACAATACGACTTAATTTATAATTGTAAGAGATACGTCATGTCCCGCTTAATAATTGTTCTCCTTTGTTTACGAGCCATTGGCATCAGAAATTTGCTAACAACATTCGAGCATCAAGGCCTTTATCATTACGCTTTTCTTCTCTGATGACAAAGTGGAAATTTAGAAATATTTTTGTACTACTGTGCCCAAAAAGTAAGAACAGTTATTTTTTTTTTTTTCATTCTTCCAAATTTATTTCATCGCCTTCAAAGTAATCCCCTCCGGACACAATGCACTTATGGCAACTTTTTTTCCAATCCTCAATGCATGCTAAAAAGTCATCGAAGCGAAAAGTCATCAAAGCGCCTCGGCAAATCACGTTGAATCTCTTCAATCGACTCAAAACGGTGTCTCCGGAGTGATCTTTTGAGTTTAGGGAATAGCCAGAAGTGGCATGGTGTGAATACGGTGGTTGTGGAACGATATGGGTTTCATTTTTTTGGCGAAAAAGTCACGAAGAATCAATGCAGTGTGAGCTGACGCATTGTGTTTTCGGTACCAATCAAGATTTGACGCGTTTGAGACCCCAAATGGAAACCCCGATCCTTTTGAAATTCCAACATCATCAGCAAAGTATCTAATTGTAAATCGACGGTTTGCAAGCACCAAATCTTCAACTTTTTGGGCGTAAGTTTCGTCGGTTGAAGTTGATGGTCGACCAGAGGGCTCTTCGTTTTCAACGCGTTCTCTGCTTTCTTTGAACTGTTTATACCACGTCTAAACATTTCTTTCCGATATAGGAATGCTCGCCGAATACCTTCTGCAACATTCTATGAGTTTCCGTAAGCAAAATTTAATGCAAGTTCTTTGCTCAATTAATTCAGACATTTCGAAAATCGGGTGGAATTCGGAATCAGTTTTAGCAAAGCGAAGCATAACTCCAACACTAATGAATATTTTGACGTCAAATTTCACACAGATGTCAAGGACAGTACCAGCAACCTTAAAAAGAAAAAAAAATTGAAATTCCATAAGCCCCGGAAACTTTAAATTGAAAATTGCTCTTCCTTTTTGGACACAGTAGTATAACGGTAAAAAAAAAAAAAAAGGAATAATGTGAGCCTACTGTAATTAAATAATTGTATTTTGTACAAACATTTTACACACATGGACCCAATTTCCTTTTTTTTTTTTTTTATCACAGAAAATCGCCAAATATTTAGAAAGGTTAAAAAATACACCTATTTGCCCACTTTCTAATCCAGGGCATTCATCAGAAGATGAAAGAATAATGATTCCTGTAAAGTTGAATGGTGTACCAGAAGGTAAGACATATTAGTTCAGATAATTTATAGCAGTGTTTTTATGTAACATGTAACCACTGGATCAGCAAAACGAGGAGAATATTTCGCACACAGGTGTCAGTCAGAAATGAAAAACAATTTTTGTAGAATTTTATTTATTTATTAAATCTAAAATAATAAAATTACATTATTTAGTTAGTATGCTGCTGCTTTGTAAACAAATTTAAAATACGTGGTTGCTGTGCTGTTTCTGAAAGGAAGCGCTGCATTAACAATCATATTGTTTCTCTCATTGCTTTACACAACATAACAGAAAATGTTTTTTTCACATAAACAGAAAGTTGGAAAAACTGTCAACAATTTTGATAGCTTTATAATTTTGTTTTTTTAATTGAAGGATCTAAAATGGAGCCACTGATTTTATTTTATATCTGAAAGTGGCATCAAAAGACAACTTGATTAGCGTTTATTTCTGGCAATGATCAAGTGCGCAGGATTTTATATTTTTCTTCTTCGTTTTTATCATACTTCACGAAGCAAATTAATACAGCATGGTTACTTATATCGATTGATACATCAAGTTGGATCAAACAACTCGATTTCTTTATCCCCTATACAATTTACTTTTTAATATTTATGAACATGTTAACAGTTCTTCTCTGTATAATTAATTGTATTTCAAAGCAATATAGTGTCTAATTTTTGAATGTGAGCCCAAAATCATATAAAGTTAAAAAAAAAAAAGCCTTTATCTATTTAAAATATCATTTTTTATTTAAAAATAGCATCGATTTGCATTTAGGTAAAATAAAATTAAAACTTAAGAGCAAATTTTTTTTTTTCTAGTTCAAAATGCTCTTTTATTTACAATTTGAAATTACTTTTATATTTTGTTTCACGTTTAATTATTTTTATTTCAATATAAATCATTTAAAAATTCCTGTATCATGTAAAACTGCAAACAGATGTTTGCAGAAAAACACAGCTGCATAAATTTCATGAATTATTTTCATGATTTTGTTCTATTGTTGTTTGTTTTTGTGTATTTATTGAGTATTTTTTGACATTAAATAATGTAATATGATTATTATCTTATTTTATTAAATAAGTTCAGTGGTCCAAGTAGAATCCAAAACATGTCTAGTTTGTTGTCATGGTCATTGTTTGGAGACCCTTGGATTTATACTACTGTGCCCAAAAAGTTGGACCAATTATTTTTTTTTTCAAAAACCCTTTATTGATTCTTCCAAATTTATTTCATCGCCTGCAAAGTAATCCCCTCCGAACACAATGCACTTCTGCCAACTTTTTTTCCAATCCTCAATGCATGCTAAAAAGTCTTCGACAGGGATGGCCTTCAAAGTGCACGGCGAATTCACGCTCAATCTCTTCAATCGACTCAAAACGGTGACTCCGGAGTGGTCTTTTGAGTTTAGGGAATAGCCAGAAGTCGCACGGTGTGAATACAGTGGTTGTGGAACGATATGGGTTACTTTTTTGGTGAAAAAGGCACGAAGAATCAATGCAGTGCGAGCTCTCGCATTTAGTATTTTCGATACCAATCGAAATTTGACTCGTTTGAGGCCCAAAATGGAATTGACCGATCCTTTTGAAATTCCAACATCAGCAGCAAGGTTTCTAATTGTAAATCGACGATTTGAAAGCACCAAATCTTTAATTTTTTGGATGTGAGCTTCGTCGGTTGATGTTGATGGTCGACCAGAGGGCTCTTAACACGTTCTCTGCCTTCTTTGGACTGTTTATAGAACTTCTAAACATTTCTTTCCGATATAGGAATGCTCACCGAATACCTTCTGAATCATTCTATACGTTTCCTCAAACAAAACTTAATGCAAGTTCTTTGCTCATTTAATTCAGACATTTCTAAAATCGCCGTAATCAGTTTTAGCGTCTCACAAAGCGAAACGTAACTCAAACACAAATGAATATTTTGACGTCCAATTTCACACAGATGTCAAGGACAGTGCCAGCAACATAAAAAAAAAGCCCTGGAATTTTAAATTGAAAATTGGTCTTTCTTTCTGTATATAGTTGTGTGAGTAGTACATTCATGTCCATAAATTAAGGATAATTCAGAATCACACAGAAATTGAACTCTAAAATAAAAATTTCACCTGTAGAATTATCTCACACATCTTGAAGAAGAATATGCAAATTACAGGATGGCGCGGATAGTACGTCACAATGACGAGAGTGTAAGAGAGGGGTATATAAGGAATGGTGGCAAAAAAGTAAAATTGTTCACAAGCGCTTTAAAAGCCTTTCAGTGCAATAACCGCATAGTTATGGCACAAAGGAAGCATTTGGATGATTTTTTACGTGGTAGAATTATCGGACGACTGGAATGTGGACGTACCCAGCTGGAAGTATCCGAGGAACTTGGAATCGCCCGGAGTGTCATCTCCAGGCTTTGGCAACGATTCCAAGATGATGGTAATGTGAGTAGATGTTACAGCACAGGTTGCCCCCGAGTTACAACACCGAATGAGGACTGGTATTTAGCAGTTACTGCTAAAAGAAACAGACGGAGCACAACATCAGACCTGTCTCGTCAGCTCTCTTCAGATACCGGTACGACAGTTTCAAGGCAGACCGTGTACAGACGCTTAGGACACATTGGTCTATATGCTCGTAGGCCTGTCAGATGTGTTCCACTTACCGCAACTCACTGTCGCCTGCGATTAACCTGGAGTAGAGAGCATGCATTGTGGACACCGCAACAGTGATCTCTTGTGATGTTATAAGACGAGTCCAGGTTTAGTTTGCAGTCTGATTCTCGCCGGACTTTCATATGGAGAGCGCCAGGTAACCGTTACCACCAAGAGAACACCATTGAACGACACCGTTACGGTGGTGCAGGATGGCTCGTTTGGGGAGGAATTATTCTTGGTTCCAGAACTGACCTGCATGTTCAGAGTGTAACGATGACAGGCCACATCTATCGGGATGTCATTCTGGAACAACATGTACGTTTGTTTCGGGGCGCCATGGGTGCTGAATTTCTGTTTATGGATGACAACGCCCGTCCTCACCGTACAAACATTGTAGATGAATGCCTTCAATTGGAGGATATCACCCGTATGGATTGGCCAGCATACTCACCGGACTTCAATCCAATAGAGCATGTGTGGGATATGCTTGGCCGACGAATTGCAGCCTGTCAACCCCCTCCCACCTGTCAACCGGAACTTCGGAGGTCATTGCTTGATGAGTGGTGTAATATTCCCCAAGATCAGATTGATAATTTGATACTCAAAATGCCTAGGCGTTGTAAGGCCTGTATTGCATCGTCCGGGAGACACATTAATCATCATACTAACCATGTTATACTGTTTTTTGTAAATAGGTTCTTTTTTGAAATTTGCTCCACTGAGTAAAAATCGCAATTTTTATTAATTATGTCAAACATATAGCATCTTTTTTGCTCTTTACCTTTTGTTTAATAAATAGACTTTACAAATAAGTCAAATTTGTTTTGCTTCTGTCTCTTTCTTTGCCTGAACTTCATTATCCTTAATTTATGGACATGAGTGTAGAATCAAGCACGTCATTTTTGAATTCATTTTATTATTATTTAATGTGAATAATCAAATATGTTTCTCAATAAAAAGTATTTATTGTTTTCTACATAGATTTCATCACATTTAGTTATGTATTCCGTCCAGCAAAACGTTGACCTGTGTAAAACTCTTCAATAACATCATCCAATGAAACATGTGAATGAATCTTCATATAATGAACCATCTGTTTTCTCTTCAATTATTAGAAGCATAAAAATAGTATATTGATTATACTATACAAGTTACAAGAAACAATAAAATGTAACTGTGTTAAAAACATTTTACTCATGAAGTTTTAAATATACAAAATATTTTAAGCCTGAAAGCCTGAAGAATATTTTAGGGCCTGAATATGATGCTTTAAATGTATTATGTATTCAGATTATATTAAAGGCACAATTTGAAATTTATGATTTTTTTTTTTTTTTTTTCAATTTCATGATTTTAAAATATTCTTGTGAGCAATAAAGTGGGATTTTTGCTTTTAGTTTATTATTCCTTCTAGTTGCTGTCTTTTTAAAATTTATTTTTGTAAACATCTTAGTTATTTTTCTACATTCCACTTTTTTTTTTTTTTAAAAGTTAAAATTTACAAAAATATAAAATTTATGCAACTATAATTTTTACAATAAATACAATTTAATTATAAGTTAAGATAACTGAGTTTTTTTTTTAAAAATTGCAAAATAGTCGTGTATATTTGCTAAATAATTTTATCATTGTCTTATATAATGAATATTATAAATGTTTACTTCAAATGGGTACTTAACTGAACAGATAAAGCATCTTTATTTAACTGTTTCATTATTATTTGTGTTCATTAATGCTTGTGATGTTTTAAATATAAATATATTTTAAACCTTAGAGGCTGAATATTGTGCATAAAACAGTAGATTCATATATTTGAATTATGTTAGAATGAAATAAGAATTTCTAATTAATACTTTGTTGTTCTTTTTTTTGTTGAATTTCTTGTTTTTCAAATGTCTTATAAGCAAAATAATTTTTTTTTCTTTTAATATGCATTTTTATTGCTATTTTTTTTTTTTTTTTTAATTGAAACAGATTTATTTTTATAAGCATGCTAGTTATTTAATTCCTTCTACATTCCACTTTTTTAAAAAGTTAAAATATACAAAAATATATAATTTATGTTATGACTTCATTTTAATTATAAACTAAAATAGCTTTTTTAAAAAAATTCAAAGGAATCATGCCTAATTACTAAATAATTTTATCATTGTCTTACATAATGTATATTATATATTATAAATTTTTGCTTCCAATGGATGCTTTATGAAACAGATAAGGCATCTTGGTTTAACTGTTTCATTATTACTTGTGTTCAATAATGCTTGTGTATTTTAAATATATTTTAAACCTTAGAGGCTAAATATTGTGCATAAACATTAGAGTTTTGTATTTGGATGATGTTAGAATAAACAATAATAAATTCAAATTAATATTTTCTTGAATTTCTTGTTTATTAAACGCCTTATAAGCAAAATAAATGTTTTCTTTAGCATCCATTTTAATTGCTATTTTAAAAAAAATTAAAACAGATTTATTTTTGTAAACATGCTAGTTATTTCATTCCTACTGCATTTTACTTATTAAAAAAAGTTAAAATGTACAAAAATATATAACTTATGCAATAACTTCATTTTAATTATAAACTAAAATAGATGTTTTCTTTTTAAAAATTCAAATTAGGTTTCTATATTGCCTAAATAATTTTATCTTTCATCATCATCCTTGGTGCAACAGCCCAGTGTGGGCCAAGGCCGTCTTACCTACTGGTAGATTTCGAGACGAGAGATGTTTTTCTTAGATGTTTTTCTCTACGAGAGATGTTAGAGAGTTGTCAGCTCTACATCCAACGTTCAACAGTCATATGTGACCGGGACATATGGCTTAAAGTGGATTCCGAACCACTACAAACATTCATGACACCGCCGGGACCCGAATCTGAAACCTGTGGTACCGAGCGCCAGAATGCTAGTCACTCGGCCATTCAGGCCCCAAAATTTTGAGTTCCAGGCAGTGTTCCCAGGTGGTCGCCAAGTACTGACAGCGCCTTATGATGCTTGCCTTCTGAGATCAAACAGCGGCCTGGTGGCCAAGTGGCTAGCGCTCTGGTCTTTGGTATCCCAGGCTTCAGGTTCGAATCCTGGCGGTGGCATGGATGTTTGTGAGTGGTTCGGAATCCACATTAAACTGTAGGTCCCCGTCTGTTTAGCCCAAAAGAGTGCATAAGATGACCGTAGAGCGACAAACCAAACCAATCTGAGATCAAACGAGAACCGGTATATTCAGCATGGTATGGCAGTTGGCAATTTTATCTTCACCTCACATAAATGAATGCTATAAATGTTTGTTTAGCATAATTGGATAATACAAATAATGCATCTTGATTTATTAAATTCTATGAAATCGTAGATGTAAAAAAATTAAAATAGTAAAAATATATTTAAAATTTATAATTTTCACATTTTCTAATTATTATTACAATTATTCTAATTATTCTTATTTCTAATTATTATTTTTAAATGAGCTGTATTTTAAATCTAGAATTTATTAAAATATTATATATTAAAAATTAAATTAATTCATAATCACTTAAGCTAAACATATAAATGTGTAAAATTAATAAGCTCTCAGCGTCGTATAGTATTTTATTATTCTACAATCTGTTCAGTACTAACTTCTGTTAATAAAAAGTGAAACTTTTTATAGATATATTTGAGGATATACACAAAATGGAAATTTCAATCTAAAGTTCATTACCAAAAAATGTATCTAATTCATTTTAATTTAAATCTGTATTATCCGTGTGTATATATTTAAATATGAAAAGTTTTTCATGAGTGGTTTCAATTACACTAAAAAAAATCATTCAATTATTATTTATTCATATAATAGAATTCAATTCTTATTATAAGTAAAAAAAACTTACTAGTGTACCTTTTGATAGCCTTTGAAATTTCATTTACTTAAGGTTGCGGTAGATTATATTAATTTTTTGTTACAATTGATTTCTTCTGCAAATCATGGCAGAAATAATCATGTCGAATGCTTTAGAAAAATGATCCAAAACTCAAGATGGCATATCCGCCGACGCAGAGTGAGGCAAAAAAAATTAAAAGGCTGGCAAAGGTTCGAAATACAAAATTTAGATGCCAGGATTGATTAATAATAATAATAATAATATTTCTTGAAATGTTATACATTTCTGTACTCCTTACACTTGGTTGGGGCCTGAATGGCTAGCGCTCTGGCGCTCGGTAACACAGGTTTCGGGTTCGAGTCCCGGCGGTGCCATAGATGTTTGTAGTGGTTCGGAATCCACTTTAAACTGTAGGTCCCGGTCTGTTTAACCTAAAGTGTGCACAAGATGACCGTAGAGCGACAAACCAAACCAAACCTTACACTTGGTTAGAATTCTTTGGGAGGAATAATTTCCTCGTTAAGCACCCACGAAAATCGACAAATTTGTAAGGCCGCTCTTTGTAGACTGATAAATTTGTCAGGCCGCTCTTTGTAGACTGATAAATTTGTCAGGCGTTCGGAAATCGCTATTAAACGTAGTAAGAAATTTTTTTTTTTTTTTTTTTTCATAGATTCGAATCGGCACATGCTAAAAATTCAGTACCTTGAAGTTTTAGCTTGATGCATATTCTCGAATTATTTTGATTTTGTTTTAAGTCACTGACCTGCAGGATGGCCGATTTTGTAGGATTTGTCTGCTAATCAGCAGACGGCGACACATTACGGGTTACGTGTCGATGACACAGACCTTCCACCATCTCGGGAGCATTGCTCTTTGAACTCTGACCCCAGGAGAAGGGAACAGATCCCCGTAGAATAAGTGAGGAAGAAGCAAGGCTGGCCAGCACCGAGAGAGAGAGACAGATTACCTCCAAGCTAAATTGACCTCCTTCTAACAAACATAGGGCAGTCACTGGCACCAAGAAGAAAAAAAAAAAAGGCTATCATTGAGAACACAACAGATCTTGTTGTTGTTTGTTGTTTCTTATCCCACTTGGCTGGCCAAGCCCACGAGCCCATATGGACTCATGATTGAAGGGGAAGGAAGCAGCTTCTGTTGTGATGGAGCACCCGTAGGTAGAAGCCTGACTTTTGCTCTGACGCTTCTTACAGTCATAGGCAGACCGGGCACCTACGGTTTAAAGGCTATCATTCCGAACCACTATTCAAAATCCTTTATGGCACCGCCGAGATTAAGGACCTCTAAACCTTGAAATTATCACCGAGCGCCAGAGCGCTAGACACTCGGCCATTCAGGTCCCAAATTTGAACCAACGGCACGCAGTGTTCCCAGGTGGTCACCCTCCCAAGTACTGACCGACCGCGCCCAATGATGCTTGACTTCGGTGATCTAACGAGAACCGGTATATTCAGCATGGTACGGCCGTTGGCTATACAGATCTTTATTCCTATAAATTTTTATCTTTATTCCTGTTTTTATAAATTAAGGATCTCTATTAGTAGGTAATTTTCATTGAAAAATTATCGGTTACGAAAACAACCAATAGGGAACCTCTTAATGGTTCATAGTTAGAATGAAATCATGAAAGTTCACTAATGCTTCAAATTTACAAAGCTGCATGTTGAACCACAATATCTTAAGCAAGTAAACTGTAAGCAAGTAAAGGGCATATAAATATACACTTTCATGATATAAAATATTACAACAAGCAACAGAAAAGCAAGCTTTCATATTTGCAGGAATTCCATATTTATATTGAATTTTGGAGTCAAAAATTTTCAATGTGCTTTTAGTTTTGTTTTAACTATTTACCGTTATGTCTTATCTTCAATTATCTTAATACATTTTCAACCAGTAAAGGTGAATTTATTTCATATAATATACGCATATCCTCATCATCATTGACGCAACAGCCAAATGTGGGCCAAGGCCCGTCTACCTACTGGTAGATTTCGAGACGAGACATGTTTTTCTTTTAACGGGGTAGGGTTGTCAGTTCTACGCACAACACTCAACATTCATATGAAACCGGCACCTACGGCTTAAAGTGGATTCCAAACCATTATAAACATACACCGCCGGGACTCGAACCCGAAACCTTTGGTACCGAGCGCCAGAGCGCTAGCCACTCGGCCCTTCAGGCCCCAATATACGCATATATAATACGAAAATAATATAGTATAAGCCGATTAGTTACGAGAATTCTCATAGCATTACAAACTCGCGACTCCACAAATAATTTAACAAAAAATTAGAAGGATCAAAAGTCATTTTTAAATCTGTATGTAATAGAAGAGCAAAAAACTTTTTGTCTGAAGCTCAGAAATATAATCTTTTCATACACTTGACTTCTGAAGTAATCAAGAATTGCTTTTCAGTTAAATTTTCTCACTTTTATATTAAAGATATTTCAACACACGACAATTAGTGTTGTGTATTGTATACCTATATAATGACTTCATAATTTTTTTAAAAAAATATTGGAACAGCAATTTGAGGCCTTTGCAATGGGAGCTCAAATATTGTAAAACTTTTTATAGATACATTGTCAAATATATTGTATAGCTATAATTAAAAGCTTTAGAATATTGACAGAAAAAAAATCTGATAATTATGCTGTAAAAAATCTTTTTAACTTATGGTCGGATAGAATTTCCAGTTAAAAAATCTTGATCTAAAATAAATTTCTATATGTTTTTAAGTGAGAACTTCACAATTATTCCATATTGTATTACGTAATGACGTGAAGAAAAAACTCTTAAAGCATGGTGTAAACAGTGAAACTGACGATTAATTTTGAAGTTTTTTTTTAAATTTCTAAGGAAGAAAATTAAGAAAAAACTAAAACTTTTGAATTGTATAGGAAATTTTTAAATAGAAGTCATTAGTATATATAATATTATTTGTTTCCTTCTAATCTATAATAATCTGATATTATTCTTGTAATAAAATAAACTTTAATTTTAGTGAGAATAATAATATAATTATTTTTATGTTTTTATTTATAATATTCGTAGAACAAAACCCTCACCCATTTTACCTGTTGTTGACTAAAATGTTTAAAATTAACTTACCAATTGAAACCAAAATACACATGACAATTCAAATAATTTTTCATCTTTGTCCTTCCGTACTAATGTCAGCTAAATGAAACATGAAAAAAAGACGAAAAAGGTTCACATTTGACATCTGGAAAAAATTGTGACTTTCATTTTAAAGTACAAATCAAAACTCGTCTGATTTTGGGCTTCATCTGGATGAAACCTTTCAATAGATTGGAAGTTTTTGTATTACTTTCTAAATATATCATCGAAATATTTTGTCGGAAGATTCAACTATAAAATCTAAATTAATTTATTATCATGTATAATGGGTTTTTTGTATTGTAACTGTGTAAAAGTATCGTACAGTCTGTATTTGTATTTGCTCGATGTGTGCTCCTTTTTTCCAGTATCTTTTTTTTTTTTTTATTTATCATAAATGTAGTTGTCAAGATGTTATGTATTAATCTATAGAGGTTCTTTACTTCTTTCCTTACTCCTTTCTCATTTTCTTTGCTTTAAAATTTTTATTTTTACTTCATATCGAAAATAAGAAAAATTGTGTTTTAGATATTGCATCATAGCAATAAATAATTTAAAACTCAGAGTAAATAATGATTGCTGCTCTAAAATGGTAATATTCGTAGATTCCAGAGCAGCCATACAAGTTGTCTCGTTAAATCATCACACTGAAACCCCAGTAATAACTCAAATTAAGAAAGGTATCAAATATTTAAGAACTAAAGCCAAAAAATTGTATTCCAGTGGATGCCATCACACGTGGGAATTAAAGGTAACGAAGCAACAGATTCACTTGCAAAGAAAGAAAATCATGTGAATATTGGAAAGAAACAAGTTCCATCAGAATCTTTCAAGAAATGTATTCATAGAGAAATTTTAAGAAACTGAAAGATAATCTCATAACTAAATCTGAAGGCAAAAATTGGCGCACTATTCAAGACAGCTGAAAATTTTTTAACACTAGACCACGTAAAGAGGCGATTGCCAACTTTCGATTAAGAACCGGGCACGATTGTCTTGCGGAACATCTAAACAGGATAGGTGTCCAATATGTCGAGCTGGAACAATAGATTCAGAAAATCTTTTGAAATGCCCAAGACTGAACAGGGAGGCTCAGCGCCAAGGAGAAGTCTTGCAATTGTAATGGGAGGCCAGGGGCCTCATGGACTAAAAGTAGCTGCCCCCTTTATTTACTCTCTCCCTCTTTGACTTTTTGTGGTGTGTTAGACCGACTTATTGCAATTGCTGTCTTGCTGTAAGTTTGCTTTTTTCTGCTTGTTCCTTCTTTGTGTGGGATCCTTATTGTAATGAGTTTATTTCCAATACAGCCATATATTACAATAACAGATATCCCTTCATTCATTTATTAGCAAAAAATTCAGTATTGAAGAAAATGATAATAAATTGACTGCATTATGCATGAATTGAATTACATATAAAACTAGGCAATTTTTCTACAAACCTGTTTATTACCAAAAAAAAGAACTCCTTTAGATCAAATATTTGTTCCCTGAAGTGCGTAACAACTAGTTAAAATTATAGATGCATACAAGTCTTCCAGAAAACAGAAATCGAAATATTATTCCGTAAATTTACTTGGAATATTTTTTACACATGAATAAAGAATTGCTTATTCACTTTTGAAAACTGAAAGATGCCAAAAACAGCTACTTTACTAGCATGCGACAATGTCACTATTCATGGTGAAATATTTTTAGTCCTTCGCAAATATAAACTTTTTTTTGCTTACTTCTGCTACCTCCTCCAAATGAAGGTTTATTTCCTTTAAAAAGTAAAAAAGAAAAAACATCTGAATCTCGATTGAATGGATTTTGGTAATATCATTTCTTTAGAATATTCATGTAACTGGTAAAGATGTCTGAATAAATTGCGTAGAGTGTCAAAAAATCTAAATCTTATAAATTTTTAAAAACTTGAAAAATATTGTCACTTTCAACAGGACAATGCACTTTGTGATCAAAAATGATTAATTTGAAAAGCACGGTCCTAAGTTCAAGATACTTTCATGACCAATTTAGTTTTTATCCTATTGAGCATTTGTGGCATAAAATGAAACAATCTCTTCATATTACCATCCAATCTTATTTTATGTCAGCAAATGAATTATATAAGCATGAGTTACTTTTATTTAAGAATAATATCAGTATACTGCTGATATTATGTTCACATCTATTATGGATCATACTTGTAACATCGAGAACACTATCTTAAGATTCAGAGTATGTTTAGGAGAATATTGAATAATGTGATGTTAAAAAGTATTTCTAATATTTTAACCATTTAATTTAGAATAAATTACCATCCTTTATTTTTCAATCTGTGCTGTTAGCTTATCCAAAATGCAAAATTGTGACGAAAGTTCTCAATATCTACGAAATATGTAATATAAGCAGGTCACTTAAGGGCATGCAAATTATGTAAGCCATTAAAGTTCTTTAAAAGCAGTATAAAAAAGAAAACACAAACGCGGGTAAGTATATTTTAGCCATTTTTCTGTGGGAAGGTTAGTGACAACTCATTAAAAAATTCGCTTTTATATACGCATTTCTGAGTTTGATATTCATAGCTCATCGAGACTGCGCGTTATTTTTCAGAAAAGAAATACATTATCTGGAAGAAAGTGACGGGACACCCCTCGAAAAGTAGAAAAGTCGACAATACTGCTGACGCAAGCGCAATAATAGGTATCACGTGTCAGCCATATCCTATAAATACTCTGTGGAGTCGACTAGAGTTGTTTTTTGTCAAGATGCCGCCACGGGAAGAGTTGTCTGAGTTCGTGAAAGGTGTGTTGGTTGGATTGCATCTTGCCAAGGTATCAATTAGGGAAATATCCAGTCTCCGTAACTGCTCAAAATCAACTGTAGCACGTGTTGTGTGTTGCTACAAGACTGAGGGACACTCTCAGAACAAACCCCGAAGTGGACGACCTACAGTTCTCACCAGCAGGGAACGGCGGGTGCTCGACAGGGAGATTCGAAGTAACCGTCAAACATCCATGGATAACATCACTAATGAGTTTAGACAAGCCACAGGTGTGGCCGTTTCGACCAAGACTTTTCGTATCGAGGCCCATAAGTTAGGTTAAACTGGACGTTCGGCGGCCCATAAGCCTTTGATTAAGTAAACCAACAAGAAAGAGCACCTTTGATGGGCCAAAGACCACCGTACTTGGACTCTGGATGACTGGAAACGCGTCCTTTGGAGTGACGAGTCACGATTTACCCTTTTCCGTTCCGATGGACGTGTTTGGGTATGGCGTTTACCAGGAGAACGCCTTTTGCCCGAGTGTGTCGTCCCAACTGTAAAGTTTGGTGGAGGAGGATTGATGGTATGGGCCTGTTTCTCCTAGTATGGGGCTGGCCCACTGGTGAAGGTTGATGGTGCGATGAATGCCGATAGATACTGTGATATTCTCGACAATCATGTCCTTCCTACCTTGTGGGCAACGTACGGTATGGATGATTGCTGGTATCAAGACGACAACGCAACATGCCAGGTTGCAAGAAGGACTCTTGATTGGTATGTGAACAACAACGTTAAACGCATGGAGAGGCCGGCGCAGAGCCCTGATCTTAACCCAATTGAACATCTTTGGGACGAATTGGACCGTCGGTTGAGGGCCACACCCCACTCCCCAAAAGCAAGCCTGAACTATGGAACTTCCTGTTAAACATTTGGAAGGAAATTCCTCTTGCCACTATGGCTAATTTAGTGGAAAGCATGCCCAGAAGGGTTGCAGCTGTGATCGCAGCCAAAGGAGGCCCTACCTCCTATTAATTTTAATAAATATGGGTTTATGTCGTTATAGTGTCGTGTCCCGTCACTTTCTTCCACATAGTGTAGCTACTCATATCGGACGAAGTAAACTTACATGTATGTAAAACTGTCATTAAAACTTGTCCCCTTATGCAGAACAGACATCTTATGCACATAATTAGTGCAGATTGTACAGCATCATAAAGAACATTAGATCAATGTTTGCACAACAAAATGTGTCAGCATGCGCATCAGGGGATGTATGCATTCGATGGGGAACAAATTTTTCAAGGTAATTTTTTTATGGATGACTGACTCCATTACATACATTTGCAACTGCATTGATGTGTAAAAAGGAACGCATGACAATTTTCAGCACCCTAATTTTCCATTCGAAACTGATGTCACTTGTGACGTGAATGATGGCAGATTGCATGGCTCCTTCATTATGCATCGTAATATGGATTTGTCAGCTGGTGCAATAATATGGGGTATCATTGTATTTATTAAAACACACATCTAGTACGGATTGCTGGTATATTCAGCAGTCACTGATGCTTCTTTGCAATTTTGGGACATGTTGTGCTTCCTTGTTCTCGAAGATTGCCTGAGGCATTTTTTTAAAGGGACTGTATAAATCCACGTGTGGCAAGCAACTTTTAACAAATCTTCGATAAATATTACTTCTATAACTCGTCCGTTTATCAGATGTTTTAACGAACTGACTTTTCAGTCATCGCCTAACGACTGGCACACTGCAGACTATTATATGCATGTACTTAAATAACATTAAAATATTGTGATTTAAAAGCACTTGCAAAAATTCATTCAGTATCGGAATGTGCATCATTGGTTACTGCAGCTAGACAAAATATTGATTTTTCCTCATGGAATGAGGTAAGTCGAATAACGCTAAAGTCTAAGTGCTATAGTTTTTAAGTTACATAATACAAACATTCACTTATATATACATACATTTAAGAAGCAAATATATGTACTAAAGTTATTTATGGCAAATTATGTTTAATGTAGGAAAAAAAATTTTTTAAATACATAATGCTGCACAGCATTTTGAAATAAAAATATAAACATTGCAAAAGTAAAAAATTGATGAAAACTTGTTATAAAAAGCTTAGTATATATATATATATATAATAGATTTTCCCATTAAACCATTTCCTTTAAAAAAAGACTTCCCGACTACAGACTAACAGTTCTTTAAAAAAAAGGAACCAATAATAGAAACTATATATTTATTTGAATTGTTGAATAAGACTTAATTCTACTTGTTTTTATATTAAAACAAATTGCATAACATTTTCTGTTTTTAGTGAAAGTCAGAGTTATTTTCTAGAAATAATGGAATTTTTTAAAATTGCGTAATAGACAACGTGACTTTCCTTAAAAAAAATTCCATAGATATATTACTATTTTCCACAGTTAATCTTAAATTATTATTTTTTGTAGAAACTGCGAAGAAACTGTAGTAGTTGGCCTTTCTACTAAATTCATAGATAACGTTTGTTGATTCTCATAATAATGAATTTTCGAAACGACCACCCTCCTAGAACGGCTCTTTGTAATTAGATGGTAGTTTCTCTGTATATACAATCTTTATCAGTAAAGTTCAAAAATCGAGATCACAACAAATAATTTACTCAATTTATCAAATAATGGTTGCAAGTCTTTTCAAACTAGGTAATCATTAACAAATACTACGGCTATTGAAAGTAAGCAGAGAAAATTTGATTCAATATAGTTATCAGAAAATCTATTGTAGTCGTTTGGATTCCTGCAATATCTTCGTGAAACTTCCCTTTCCTATGGGGGAACAAAAAGAGTCCTAGTAATAGCTAGGATGAATATGGAGCAAACGGTAAAATAGGGATAGAATGTTTGGCCAGGTATTCCTGAACTAATACAACACTGCATTGTCATGCACTAAAAACCACTGTAAGATGCTCATAAATCAGGACAGAGTCACTCAATTGCATCATGTAAATATTTTAGCATCTCAATACCTCACTGTAAAAGTTTTATTTTATGACCTTCAGGCTAACATCCATGATGCATTAAACCCCTAGTATATATAAAAAAGATAATATTAGTTGATTTCTTTTTACGAAGGTTAACGATTTACCTTTTTTGGAGTCTAGCGAGCAATGACCCCTTCATTCGAATTTGCTTTTGAGGATAGTGTCTGTTTTCATGCCCAGCAATTTTTTTTCACAAATGTGGGATTAATTCTGACCTTCTTCAGCAACTCAGAAATAATATAATTTTCCTGTTCTTCTGTGTATATAGGACGCTTTTTGTACCATGCCTTTGTTTCATTAAATCACTGCATAAAATTTGATGAAACTAATTCCTACTCAATTTTGGCACTTCTGATATGTGTGCACAATAATATAACGGTCTTCTTAAAATAACTACGACACATATCCCCACGTTTGCGGAGATATTGACAAACGGTTGATTTTGGAATCATTGTGCACTGAATTCATCACCATCTAAAACTTTTTGTATTATACAAAGACAATGGCTTCTCTATAATACTTTAAACCCATTATTTATTCCATCATATTACACTGTTGAACTTAATGTTCATTCTCTTATAGGAATCCCCACCATTACCATTTGAAATCCATATCCACTTGTGCAAATTCTAACTAAATGATGTTATAGTAAAAATAAATAATTCTATAATATTCACAACAGTAAGGATCAACCATGAATTCGCACGAGAACTATATAGCGGACAGCGTGCGGAGAGAAAAAGAAAAATGCTAAATAAATTGCACTCGAGTTGCGTGGTAATCGTAGAGTGTTCCATCTTTTAAAAAAAATTACAAGTTAGTTAATTGTAGCTTTGTTTTGTAGAAAATAAATGATATGTTTGTGTCAACAAATCCTCTCAATTCTAGCATTTCAATAATTCTATTTACGTTATGTTCATCATTTTTTGGAAGATAAAATTCTACTTTTGTAAAAGTTTCAGAATACGCAAAATTTAACTGACGCCATTACGTCTTCAATGGCGAATACACTCATATCCGGCCATAATCTATACTACAACCAAAACATGACTAAAAAAAAAAAAAAATATCTCAATCAGTTTCCAACAACGTTCAAGATTTGAAGGTTAAGAACTAGTGTTAGTATTAAAGCATTTATATCGAAGTAAAACGTTGTCTTTATATCAAACTACTGTAATAACACAACAAACGAAACCATTTATTTCGAAATTTGACACCCTTTTATAAAGTATTTACTTCGAATTAATTTTTTAAATAAAAATTTAACAATCTATAGAAAAAGGCAACCAATTTCAACAGTTAAAATTCATTGAGAGTCCACCTAATAAAATTGCGTCAGTTTCTTACAGGAATCTTAAATTTTGAAGAGAATAACAAGTACAAGGAATACATTGATGAATTATTGAGTTTTGGTTGTTTTTAAAACTGTGTGTCGAGTGCAACAGAAGTTTTTAATGCACATGTTATTTAGGGTTAATTGAAATGATTTTTTTTTTTAAGATTGTGGTTTGTTAAAAGCTTGTTTTAAATTAAAATGCATGAAAATTTTGGCAAAGGATGTTTTTAAACTTATTAGAATATAAGGTTAATTATTTACTATTTTGATAACATAATTTTAATACGAAAATTGTTTTAAATGGAATTTATAATGTTAAGTTGAAATAAAATGATAAAATTCGACAGTCAAAAAGTAATATTTCAATTATCACATAATTATTAAATGACAGATCTTTTAAGTAATTTGCTTTGTAATACTGCATTATTTTAATAATGAAGCAATATTTTTAACCAAGATTTCCCCCTGAGAAGTCCTGTGAATCTTTTTTAGAAAATTTCATACTCTTCCTCTTCAAAAAAATTTATCTATTTATTATTTAAAATTATCTTAACATTCATAATTTGTTCGTATGATGCTCACAGGTTTCATCAAATACTAATTAATTTTTTATATAATATAAATTCTTTTCATATTTAGTTTCAATATATGAATTTATTAATTTAATATTTGATTAATATCTGCATCGTTTTCTATATTTGTTTCTGATATGATTTTAATTAATTCTTCGATTGAAATATTTAAGATAAAAATATTTCCTTTTAAATTCAAAATAACCTATTTGATATTCTACAAATTTTCTTATGGAATACATTTTTAAATTAGAATTTTATTATTTATTATTTTATCTTGACCTACAGGTCAAGACATGTCTACTAGTAGATATTCAGGTATAAATTTTTTATTACAAAAAGTAAAAATTCATTTCATTTTATTTTATAAAAGAATAAATCTAGCCTTGGGGAATGACTTTGTATTTAACATTACATGTTCTTGATATAAAAGTACGTTCGAAAGCAAACATGTGAAAATACCTGAATATTTTTGCATTTAAGCATGCATGAGATAAATTTGTAGACAAGAAAATTTGTATATTAAGTTTCAGAAAAAAAGAGAAAAGATAAAATGTATAGAGCTCAAGGCATTTAATTCAAATTGTGGTAGTACATTTGTCCATCCAATTATTAGTTTAATTGGAAAATGATCAATAAACTAACTAATGAAAGCCAATGCTAAAAGTTCTAATGAATAAATGGAATATAATTTTATTATTATATGAAGCATACTTTTTATATACTACAATCACATATCTAAGTTGTAGACATATAATTAATATGTTTGAAACAAATTTAATCAAAATACTAACACAAACTTCTCTAAAGTTTCAATGTTTATCTTTGTATAAATAAGGAGTCGTATAAACAAAGATATATTAAAATAGATATACCATATAGAAATGTAAAAAATCGGATCAGAATTGAATCATATTTTTCATACTACTTTTATAGAAAATGAATATTTGGTCACCATATGCTTTGAAAGAAGAAAAAATAAGACATCAACTAAAATCAATTTTATATAAATTTATTTTTTAAAATTTAATTTTTATTCCGATATATAATTTTTTTAAAGAAAGGTACAAAAAGAAACATTGCAAATATACTAAAAACTGTTCAGAGAAAAATTGGATGGACTTGTCTGACAGTAAGTTTCTTTCGGCATCTAGGACAAGCTTTTTTGGTCTCAAAAGCTATTTTAAGGCATTTTATACAGAAAATATGACCACAAACTGTTGACATCATAGTTCCGCCTGAAGATACAACCTGCAAGAAAAAAACTTATATACGTATACAAAAAAATTGAAATTTTCTATGCCTTGAATTTAGAGAATATTTTTCATAAATATTAACAAATCCGCAATACTTCTCAATACAGAAACTGAATAATGTTGAATTTTTTGAACTATAATCCAAATATTTCTTTTTAAAAAAATTAACATAGAAAGTAAATCTATAGCAAATATTCAAGATTGCAGAAGTTTTTTTTTTAAGCGCAACAAAATATTTAAAAATTGCATTTGATTGAACAATAAAACACTAAGTAGAGAAAGAACAAAATTACTGTTGTTCCCTGCCAAAATATCGCAATGTTATATAACCCAAAACCAAATCATTCCACTTAAAAAAAAAATTAAATATCTATTTTATTACACAAATGATTCAAACATGTTCCGTTATGTTCATTGATATACCATGTATGTGTGTGTGTATACGTAATGTTCTATTTTTTATATACATAGCATAAAAGTAGGAAGATAATTTACAGATAGTCAACAAAAATTATAATGCAAATTTTAATAGAGAAAACACCATATATATAAAATCCGGTTTTCATTGTCGTTTATACAATAAACACTGGATATTTAATACAATTTGGAACCTTCATATTTGCTAGAAATCAAAATCAGTATCAATTAATGTGGCTTTCTGTAAAACATTTTTAATCCTTACATATGATTCATTCTATATTATTTCATCAATATATGATGTGAGCCATATTTCTTCTACTTTTGAAATTATATGTATCACTTCTTTTGTACAGTTCTTCCTTATTTACAATTCTTCTTTGTTTAAAATATTTTAATTTATTTTGACGAAAAGCGTTTTCAAGCAACGGTTTATAGAATTGACATCTACAATATTTAAAAAAAAAAAAAAAAAAAAAAAAAACTACTACTATTGTTGTAATACTACTATACACTACTACTATATTGTATACTACTACTATTGTTGTAACAATAATAATAATCACCAATTAAATGCTAAAGTGCTTTAGCATGATTTATAGATTATCTGCAGAAGTTACAGTAATAACTTTTTATCAGAAGTTTAAGAAACATTATATATAAATTCTGTATTTAATTTTCAGTTAGAGCTGCAAACATCACAGTTTTAACATTGTAAATCAATAAAAATTGGCATAGGCAAAGAAAAGTATTTCATGATACAGTGAGTGTGATATTACTAAGTAATGACAATTCAAATTTCTAAACATGGAAGCAGAAATTTAAAAATTTTTTATATTGATAACATAAACCCAACTCAAAATATTGAGATGTTATTGTGATTTTAGATATGAATTGCTGATAAGAATAATATTTAAAAGCTGATATTTGATTGACATGCAAGCTAAGAGAAAAGTAAATTACAGAAAAATATTCGTGTATAAGGCAATAAAATTAACATTTTAATGAACATAGTTTTCCTTAATGGAAAGCAATGCATCAGAGTCAATGAGTTTATTAAGAAGGATCAAGATATTATCTCTCATTCCTGCAGAACAAATTTCAATTGTGAATAAGCAAGAAGTAATTATTTTTCTGAGAATATCAAGCCTGTTCAAAGTTTGGTAAATCCCTTGAAAGGAAAAAAGAAGTCCTTCACAAACTGAAATAAAAATGTAAACTGGTTCTTCCTTCATGAAAATGGTTCACTTTTAATTGCCATACTATAAAGGGCCATTAAAGTTCAGAGAATACCTCTCCCTACTATAATGGGTCCTACTACTCATAAAATATCCCTACTACTCATAAAAATCAAACCTTATTAGCGATGCTGACATTGATATTCTACAAAATTAATTATCAAGGCAGGGCTTCTATAACTTAAAATTTTCAAAATCTATTACTTTCTTAATAATTAATTATTTGTTTTATTTTAACTTACTGGATTCAACATAAAAGTAGAAATGCCTAGTTTGAATTGAGGTACATGAAAATTTATTTTCAAATCATGATATACAACATATGCATTTTCTTAGTTCAGATTTTTAAGATAAAATTTACCTCAGCATAGCTTTCGAAACATATTCCACATTCAATCTTACTTTTTTTCTTACTGCAATAAAAAAAAAAAAAAAGATTGAAACAGACAAAATACACATAAAAGTTAATATTATGTAAAAAAAATACAATGATATTAGAAATCTGGGATATAAATAAATATGAACTTAGTTGTACACTTATTAATTAGTTTAAAATTCTTAAATCTCTGGCAGAGTTTATAATTCTTCAATTAACAGGAAAAAAAATTAAATGTTGTTTATATTTTTACAGATAATTTTTATTTAAAGATTGAAATATGAATACATAAAAAAATTATTGGTATTTTTGAAAATTTTTTAAATTAAATTTTGAAGTGATTTATTATTGCATTTTTCTACATGACTTCATAAAATCAAATTTTCTTTTTTCATAATTTTTACAATATAGTTCGATTATTGTAGTTTGAAATTATAAAAATGGTTTTACAACATTCATTTTGGTAAAAGTTTATTCTAAACGCTTAAAAAGATATCAAAGACATTGAAAATAATGAACTATGTATTTTTTTTAATGAAAACTGAAAAAAAAAAATTGGTTTATACTACAAAGATATTGAAAACATCTAAATAATCCTTTAACTATTAATGCTCCTAAAATAATTTACTATCTTCATTGAAGTTATGGAATATGTAATTAGCATGAAATAAGAGAAAATAACCATTTTAAACCTTGGAATTTGTCAAGTAACTGTAGAAAAGTTGATTTCATGCAGAAGTGCCAAAGACTAGAGAGCAAATTTCCTTCATGAAGTTTTCAACGAAGCTGGTGAAATCAAATATCATTCACACATGGCCAATTAGTATCTCGCAAGATTACAGCACACAACTTTAACAAATTATATGTCTAACTTCGAAGAACTATATTAAAAGTTATATTTTTATTTTTGTTGTACAAAATAATTCTTTCAAATTATTATTATTTCCCTTAATTAAATTATGCATATATATATATATCTTTACATTGCACTTAAAACTTGCATAAAGTTTGTCATATTAATTAGATTTGAATTTGTGTTCTTTATTATTTATGTGTGATTCTTTCAAATAAATGAAAAAAATTAAAATGTGCATTCTTCACTACATAAAAAATACTTACTTAAACTGTTCTTCAGTAAATGCATTTTCAACAGAACTGTTTGTAATGATTTTTTCTTTAGCTTGAAGTTTATTATTTTCAAAAATTGCCGCCAGGTATCGTTTATTATCAAAAACAGGTGGCCAAATGTAGCCATCATTCATGATTTCGTCTGGCAACTCAACATACGGTAAGGCAACATATGGCGAAATTTCTTGAGAAGTAGTAGGTTTAATAAAGCAAAAATTATCGTCAGGTGCATTTGAATTTGGTCTCAAAGGAGTTGAAGAATTATCAAAAGTTTTAAAAGTTGATTGAGAACTTTTGCATGCATTTTCAGCAGAACTATATTTAATGATTCCATTAACAAAATCCTCTTTAGTTTGAGGTTTAATATTTCCGTACGTTATAGTCTTTGAGTCATCTAAACAGTCCTGCGAAGAATGTGAATCAGTGATATTTATACAATCCACCAAGGATTCAGTTTGTGTCCTAGTTGAGAGAGATCGAAATAATAAAGAATAATCAAGAGAGATAATTTAAGAATAACCAAAATTAAAATATGTGTTCTTCACTACATAAAAAATACTTACTCAGACTGTTCTTCAATAAATGCAGCACAAACTTCTTTAACGATTCCCTTAATAATGTCCTCTTTAGTTTGAGGTTTAACATTTTCATAAATTATAATTATTGAATCATCTACACAGTCACGTGAAGAACTTGGTTCAGTGATATTTATACAATCCACCAAGGATTCAGTTTGTGTCCTAGTTGAGAGAGATCGAAATAGTAAAGAATAATTAAGAGAGATAATTTAAGAATAACCAAAATTAAAATGTGTTCTTCACTACATAAAAAATACTTACTCAGACTGTTCTTCAGTAAATACATTTTCAGCAGGACCGTCTTTAACGATTCTATTAACAATGTCATCTTTAGTTTGAGGTTTAATATTTTCATAAATTATAATTATTGAATCATCTACACAATCACGTGAAGAACTTGGTTCAGTGATATTTATACAATCCACCAAGGATTCAGTTTGTGTCCTAGTTGAGAGAGATCGAAATAGTAAAGAATAATTAAGAGAGATAATTTAAGAATAACCAAAATTAAAATATGTGTTATTCACTACATAAAAATTACTTACTTAGACTGTTCTTCAGTAAATGCATTTTCAGCAGAACCGTCTTTAATGATTCCATTAACAATGTCATCTTTAGTTTGAGGATTAATATTTCCACAAGTTATAGTCTTTGAGTCATCTAAACAGTCACGTGAAGAACTTGATTCAGGGATATTTATACAATCCACCAAGGATTCAGTTTGTGTCCTAGTTGAGAGAGATCAAGATAATAACGAATGATTAAGAGATAATTTAAGAATAACCAAAATTAAAACATGTGTTCTTCACTACATAAAAAATACTTACTCAGACTGTTCTTTAGTAAATGCATTTTCAGCAGAACCGTCTTTAACGATTCCATTAACAATGTCCTCTTTAGTTTGAGGTTTAATATTTTCATAAATTATGATTATTGAGTCATCTAAACAGTCAGGTGAAGAACTTGATTCAGTGCTATTTATGCAATTTACCAAGGATACAGTTTGTGTCCTAGTTGAGAGATATCGAGTTAATAAAGAATAATTTAAGAATAACCAAACTTAAAATATGCGTTCTTCACTACATAAAAAATACTTACTTAGACTGTTCTTCAGTAAATGCATTTTCAGCAGAAGTTTCTACAATGATTTCATTAACAAAATCCTCTTTAGCTTGAGGTTTAATATTTCCATAAGTTATAGTCTTTGAGTCATCTAAACAGTCACATGAAGAATCAGAATCAGTGATATTTATACAATCCACCAAGGATTCAGTTTGTGTCCTAGTTGAGAGAGATCGAGTTAATAAAGAATAATTAAGAGAGATAATTTAAGAATAACTAAAAATATGTGTTCTTTACTAGAAAAAAAATAATTACTTAGACTGTTCTTCAGTAAATGCATTTTCAGCAGAACTGTCTTTAATGATTCCATTAACAGTGTCATCTAAACAGTCAGGTGAAGAACTTGATTCAGTTAATTGAGAACCATTAGACGAACTTTCCTGAATTTTATTCTTCTTACTAAATTGTGCCAAAGATGAAACATTGGCGATCTAAAAATTTATATATAAAAATTATTTTACATGGCATGAATACATTCGATGTAAGGAAAAGTAAGTATGTATTAAAAACAATAAATAATATTTATATAATAATAAATTAATAAAATCAATTTTGCATTATGTTCAATTCTAATTGCATGAAGCCTATCATTAATACAAAGATGAAAGTAATTTTAGATGTCATACAAAAGAAAAAATGTTTGACAAAAAATATAATTTTTTCCCTTTTTCTTTTCTTTCACCCATTAGCCCAGTGGTTCTTAAAGGGCATGCATACATCAGAAGATTTCCGGGTATGCACTGTATTATGCTAGAGAAGTAGGTTAAAAAATAAATGCAGTTACTCTTATCAGTTTTCCTGTTCAAAACTAGCTGTCGTTACAAACACCTAATTTTTCTGGTTGGTTTTTTATTTGTTTTCCCCTTATTTCCTCGCATAAAAAGTCACCAAACAGCAATAAGGCACCAAACAAGTTTTCCAAGAAGCGGAAACTTCCATGGTTAGCTACTCGAAACACAACATCTATGTAATTTTCAATGTAAAAAAAATGTGCATTGCAGCCTATGTGGCTCTGGAGTCTGTAAATAGAAGTCTGTGGAGTTGATCATCTAAATATACAGCTATGAGAAATTGGTAGAGGATGTGGTATTTCTGTTGTGTATAACAATTATTTTTAAAGTGGTGGAAGTGGATGTTAGTTGCATAGCATTACTTTTTTTCAGATAAATGAACCCAAATAAAATGGATAAATATCCCTAAAAGAAAAATGCTATTGAAAAATCAGATTCTGGAAGGGAACAAATGCTAAACAGCGACCTACTTACAAATATAATGAAAGTTATTAAAGCTCAGGTTTCACTTGGATCGGAAGTAAGATCATCCTTTGCCATTACATTTAACATGTAGATGAAAAATGGAAAATGAATCATTAACTTCAAGTAAATCAGTAAACATTTTAAATTTTAATTTACAAGTTAAATATGTAAGTGTTTTCAAAAGATTGTCTGAACAGCAAACAAAAATGGCAAATTCTATTTAAAGTATTATGAATGTTTCTGATCATGCTCAAATCGCTTCTTATCAAATCTCAGAACTGATAGCAAAAATTATGAAAGCCCATATTTTAGACAAGTCACTTATTTTACTTGAATACAGAAAATAGGCATGACGATGCTAGGAAATAAAACAATAATGAAAATAAGCAAGATTCCTTTGTCGAACAATATATATGTTATATAACGTCTTCTAATATTGAGAAAAATGTATGCAGTAATAAATTTCAGTATAGAAATTTTGCATTTCAAGTTGATAAGTAAACAGACATTATCAAAAAGGAGCAAGTTTTTGCCATCATTCATTTTATTGATAAAATAAAATAGTAATTCAGTTTCTTAATTGTAAAGAATTAAGTGAGTCTACAAAAGGCAATTAGTTTTTTAACATTTTGAATACTTTGTTGATAAAAGACAATTAACATAGAACATGTATTTAGGCATACAAATGGAGTTTTTTCTACAGTAGACTGTGTTAAGGGCCATACATCTTTTGTAAAAAAACAAAATAAGAATGTTATCTTAATGTTCTGCTTTTTTCATACGGAAAACTTGATGGCAAATACATAAGGGAAAAAAATTAAAACAAGTTTTTAAATGTAAACTTTATTAAAACAAGACAAGCCAAATTGCATTTAGTTGAAAATTTTTGCATAGATAGGGATTCACAACACAGACATGTGTTTTTACACACAGTAGTGAAGTGGCTGTTAAGGAGGAAATGTACACCTGTATATGATCAATACAAGAATTATTTGCTTTTTTTAAAAAGATGAAACAACTGCATTTTTGTAACCTCCTTGAATTTGAATTTTGGATTACCAGGTCACAGTATTTAACTATATTTCAGCAGTTCAATATTTTGGATACTAGCATGAAAAGTAAATAAGAAAATATTCTAACATCCACTGACAAAATGAAAGCATTCCAGAAAAAAAAGTACAAATTTTGATAAAATTGATATAATTATCTCTTTAGAAAAGGAGAGAGTATTTCTATGAAGTCAGTTTTTCCAAATAGGATACTTAATCTTTAACCCAACTGAAAATGATAAATTTTTTATTCTATTGGCATTCTTTAATTTTTCATTAAAGACAAAATATTCAAAAAATGTTAAAGAGATACATTATATTTTTTAACATGATTCATTACATCAGATTTAAAGTATAATCATTAATTTACGTATTTTAACATATAAATAACCTAAAAAAAAAAATTTTTTTAACAATTCACAATAAGCAGTTTGATATACATTATAAGAATTAAAAATCCTAGAAATGATTTTTTTAAGTTCAAGATATTTTTTTTTTCAAAATGAATTTTCTAATTTACTCTGAAGAATATAAGTAAATAATAATTATTTTTAAAAATGATAGAAATATGAGCAGCTATTTTAATTATGAAAAATACAATTTCCTTTTGAAGTTAAGGTTAATTAAGGTAAGGTCTTTTACTAATTTATTTGCAATGATGGCAAATTTGAAGTATTATTATTTAGCTTATTTCTACTCTATTTGAAAAACACTAATTCATTAAGCTAATATATTTCAAAATTAAGAATATAAATTTAAAAAAAAACTTTTTTTTTATAATTATTAGAAAGAGAAAACATTCAAAGTAATATAGGAATGTGAAAAGATAAATATTGTAATTAATGTTGTACAACTGATTATATTGCTGATTGAAATAATTTAAGTTAAATATTTAAAGATGATTTTTTTAGCTATGAAACAGAAGAACATTTTCAGTTAAAGGCTGAATACATAATTGGGTTATAAATTACATTAAGAAAAAAGAAAAATGTGGCATTATTTAACATGTGAATGTTATATCCCTTTTTTTTTTTTTTTTTTTTATAAATTAAGATTATTTTAAGAAAAGTAAAAAAAAAAATATATTAATTAGGTATTTTATAATAAATTACACTATTTACCTTAATATCCAAAGAATTACTATTGAGGAATTGGCCAACAAAATCTGTATGAAAAAAAAAATGATTGTTAATATACCAAGAAAAAAATTTCATTAACCATATTCTAATTTAAAAGAAATGTGAATGAAAATGAAATCTTCTAGAATGAAAGTTATATCTAATTTTAGATAATGTTTTTATACTTGTGTGCAAAAAAAAAAATGTATTATAAAGAAACAAAAAGTTTTATAAGACCAATAAATACAATGAAGAAATAAGGAATAAACAATATCATTATTGGTTTTTATTAAAACGTTAAAATTTCAAAAAAAATTACATTGAATGAGTAAAGATAAAATATCACAAGAACAATTATTTAAGATCTAAGTTGTGAGATAGAGAAAGTCACATACATAAGGTACCTTGCATTTTAGCTTAAAAACTAGCAATTTTCACTTCTATTCTGGTTATACATTATCTTTAGAAACAACAAATCATTGAGGAAGGGAATTTGCCGAATTCATTGAAAATATTTTATGATTGAACAGAAATTGACTGTGCAGCAACTGATTCTAAAAGTGTTCAGTTACTGGACGATAAACAAATATCTGCATTGTTATAATTAAAACATTTCTTTTAACAAAGGCTCTTTATAGAAAGAAAACTATATTCTATAAAGAAAGAAAACTATATTCTATAAAGAAAGAAAACTTTTTCTAGTTGAAACTGTAAAAAATTATTGTAAATTTCTGCCTACAAAATACATATGAAATAATAAATCTTGTTCAAAAATTTCAAAATTTTCACAAGATTTTTCAAAAATTTCACAAAAATCAGCTCCACAAAAATGTTATCTAAATATACTTTTGCAAACAAAAATTGATAAATGTTCTGTCAGAGAGAAACATTCTTCTACATAAAGAAACGTAATCAGACTTTTATACACATAGGGAAAATGTGATGAGCATCATATAATAATGTGAGCTGGAAGAAAAATAATAATAAAAAACCGTGCTGTACATATATCAATGCAATTTTGGAAAAGAATTCGTCTTTATGAAACCAAATATTTCGTCCTTTAGCCCTGGAAGGGTTCCAATCTTTCCAAATACTTAAGAAAAGATCCATATATATAAGTAATTCTTAAGCTTGATGTACTTTGACATATTTGGACATCACACAAATATAATAACTGAGTAAAACATTGAACTAGATTAAGGGAATTATCAACAGACTTTTCTTTAAATTTTTATAGTGGGATAAAAAAAAAATAATCTAACTTTTATTTTTATGTACATAAAAAAGTATTAAAAGAATATAAAAATATTACCTTTATGCTCCTCTGGATTGCAAACATCCCTATCTTCATTAACATTTGACATTTTCTCTGAAATTATAAAAATTTGACTATTAATATTAAATATTATTGAGATACTACATATTTTTTATCAAATACAACTTATGGAATTGACAGATACATTCTTGGAAAGACATTCAAAATGCAATACTATCTTTTTATCTTTCTTTTGTCATCTCAACTTAACCATAAATAGGATAATTATAACGTACAATTAACCAAAGAGAAATTAAATAGTTCTACAAAAAAGTCAATTAAATTAATATAAAGTGTTAGCAATCATATAAACTGCATGCCAATAATGGTTCACTCATATTAACCCCACTTAATATCAATATCAGAGCATAACATAACCATTCTGTAATAAAATGTGGTTAATATTGAAGTACTAATAATTTTATGATGTGGATTATAGACCACAATGAGCAATCTGTAATTTTTTTTTTTTTTTCTTCTGAATTTTCACAAAAATTGACAGAAGTTTAAGAAAAACAATTTTATAAACATAAACAAGCATTTATACACAAAGGGAAAATCTGATGAGCATCATATTATAATACATGCTAGACGAAGAAAAAGGCTCGGCATGAAGCAATGCATAAGAATTAAAAATGCTTTACAAAAAGCCAAAGTAATAAATTTAAATGTAGTAATAATCAAAATATACTTCTTTCTAATAAATATAATGATTGACACATATATTTTCTTCTGTTTTCTTAAATTTGTAACAATTATTTTATATGATTGCAGGATCAAAAACAATCCTAAAAATTGAGGAATGTTTAATTGGTTTCAATGCTATCAATATAAAAATAGAATTTGATTGGTATATTGTACATTAAAGAAGATATGCTTATCACTAGCAAATTAAATTCATATTTTATATTTCAGAGTCAAAAATATCCCTGTGGGTAATGTGGCATTATGGATTATAGGCTGAAAATTACAGTAGTTGGAAAAAACATTCTACTATAATTTCTGAGGAAAAAAGAAATAACCAGAAACATGCTTTTTTTAAAAAAAATACTGCTTTATATTCCTTAAATATAGAAAAAAATAAAATAATGTATAAATCAGAAGAAACAATTTCAATTCTTTCAAAACTTGCAGTTTCTAATTGTCTAACAAAAGACTTTCAAGAGCTCAGAAACTATTACATACCAGATAAACCTTTAAAAACTCAAATAATAAATTATTTTCAAATGTTAAGCATCTAATTTTCATTGTTTTCACTTGCATCTCTAATCAGGCTAATATTAGAATATTGTATGCAGGTCTCTCAGCCTATTTTAATAAATTATAGAAGTTAAAACTGAGCCGAATAATAGTATTTAAAAACAATGCTGTAAATATATCACTGCAATTTTGGAATGGAATCACTCTTAATGAAGCAGAATGTCTAGTGCTTTAACCTTGGAAGGGCTGCCATTCTTTCCAAATACTAAATAAAGGGTTCATATACTTAAATAATACTTAAGTTTGAAGCAGTTTGACATCTTTGGATATAATAAAAAATAAAAATTTGTTTAAATCAGTAAACATTTAACTAGACTTAGGGAATTATCAACAGACAATTCTTTAGATTTTTATAGTGGGAAAAAACAAATCTAACTTTTATTTTCATGTACATAAAAAAGTATTAAAAGAATATAAAAATATTACCTTTATGCTCCTCTGGATTGCAAACATCCCTATCTTCATTTACATTTGGCACTTTCTCTGAAATTATAAAAAATTGACTATTCATATTAAATATAATTGTGTTATTACATATTTTTATCAAATTCTACTTATGGAATTGACAGATACATTCTTGGAAAGACATTCAAAATGCAATACTGTCTTTTTATCTTTCTTTTGTCATCTCAACGTAACTAAAAACAGAATAATTATAACGTACAATTAACCAAAAAGAAACTAAATAGTTCCACAAAAAAGTCAATTAAATTAATATAAAGTGTTAGCAATCATATTAACTGCATGCCAATAATGGTTCACTCATATTAACCCCACTTAATATTAATATCAGAGCATAACGTAAACATTCTGTAATAAAATGTGGTTAATATTAAAGTACTAATAATTTTGTGATGTGGATTATAGACCACAATGAGCAATCTGTAATTTTATTTTTTTTTCTGAATTTTCACAAAAATTGACAGAAGTTTAAGAAAAAACAATTTTCTAAACATATACAAGCATTTATACACAAAGGGAAAATCTGATGAGCATCATATTATGATACATGCTAGATGAAGAAAAAGGCTCGGCATGAAGCAATGCATAAGAATTAAAAATGCTTTACAAAAAGCCAAAGTAATAAATTTAAATGTAGTAATAATCAAAATATACATCTTTCTAATAAATATAATGATTGAAACATATTGTCTTCTGTTTTCTTAAATTTGTAACAATTACTTATATGATTGCAGGATCAAAAACAATCCTTAAAATTGAGGAATGTTTAATTGGTTTCAATGCTATCAATATAAAAATAGAATTTGATTGGTATATTGTACATTAAAGGAGATATGCTTATCACTAGCAAATTAAATTTATATTTTATATTTCGGAGTCAAATGTATCCCTGTGGGTAATGTGGCATTATGGATTATAGGCAGGAAATTACAGTAGTTGGAAAAAACATTCTACTATAATTTCTGAGGAAAAAAGAGGTAGTCAGAAACATGCTTTTTTAAAAAAAAATACTGCTTTATATTCCTTAAATATAGAAGAAAATAAAATAATGTGTAAATCAGAAGAAACAATTTCAATTCTTTCTAAACTTCCAGTTTCTAATTGTCTAACAAAAATATTCTCAACAAAAGACTTGCAGGAGCTCAGAAAATATTACATACCAGATAAACCTTTAAAAACTCAAATAATAAATTATTTTAAAATGTTAAGCATCTAATTTTCATTGTTTTCACTTGCATTTCTAATCAGGCTAATATTATAATATTGTATGCAGGTCTCTCAGCCTATTTTAATAAATTATAGAAGTTAAAACTGAGCCAAATAATAGTACTTAAAAACAATGCTGTAAATATATCACTGCAATTTTGGAATGGAATCACTCTTTATGAAGCAGAATGTCCAGTGCTTTAACCTTGGAAGGGCTGCCATTCTTTCCAAATACTTAATAAAAGGTTCATATACTTAAATAATACTTAAGTTTGTAGCAGTTTGACATCTTTGGACAAAATAAAAAATAAAAATTTGTTTAAATCAGTATAACATTTAACTAGACTTAGGGAATTATCAACAGACAATTCTTTAAATTTGTATAGTGGGATAAAAAACAAATCTAACTTTTATTTTCATGTACATAAAAAAGTATTAAAAGAATATAAAAATATTACCTTTATGCTCCTCTGGATTGCAAACATCCCTATCTTCATTTACATTCGGCATTTTCTTTGAAATTATAAAAAATTGGCTATTAATATTAAATATTATTGTGATACTACATATTTTTATCAAATACTACTTATGGAATTGACCGATACATTCTTGGGAAGACATTCAAAATACAATACGGACTTTTTATTTGTCTTTTGTCATCTCAACTTAAATATTAACATAATTATAATGCACAATTTTCCAAATAAAAACTAAACCATTCTATAAAAAAGTCAATTAAATTGATATAAAGAAGTATTAGTAATCATATTAACTGCATGGCAATGATTTATCATTTATATTAACCTAAGTAAATATTAATATCAGAGCATAATATCAACATTTAGTAATAACATGTGGTAATACTAAATTACTGATGTTTTAATTCTTAATATGAAATATATTAATTCCAAATCTCTAAGAATATTTTACAGAAATTTCAAGCCATAAATTGCTTTTGAAACAATTATGCCAGCTCTAAATAAAGATGAGAAGTTAAGAAGATTCAGTTAAATCAAGGAAAACTTTTGCAAAAAAGTTTAAAAAATAATTTTGTGAAGGATATAAATTATTTTTTGTCATTAAACTTCAATATTTTAAATAACAATAACTACAACTGTAAATAAGAATTCAATTTTTAATCTACAAAAAATTTTCCTCTTCACACTATAAAATCATTTCATTGTCTGAAAATTAGTCAATAACCCATAGTCTCTTCTTAACTCATTATGTTATTCAAACATACAAATATTTAAATTGCAGGATACTTATAAAGGTTGCCTGGGACTTGCTATTAGTCAATAACCTATTTCTATCAACTTTTAAAAGCATCCATAAAATTTTGAGATAAATTCGATCACATTCAATAAGTAATAATTACAATTAAGAAAATAAACAAGTACTATATAAAGTTTCAACAAGGTGATCTAAAGGATTCGAATTCTTAATAAAAATGAAATAACTTGCTTATGGCGAAATGTTCTATTTTTTATCGAATGCACGTAAAGTCTCATCAAGTTTGACAATTTTAATGGGATATGGTGAAAAAAAAAAAAAAAAAAAATTATACTCCAATACTTTTAAATAAAACATAAATTTTCAAAAATCAAAGATTTTATATAGATAAAATATTTCCGATATCCAACATTTGTTTTTAACTGCCTACTACCCAGTAGATAGTTAAAAACAAATCATTAATTTCTAAATGACTTATATTTATTCCCACAACGTGCAATAAAAAGGAATTAATAAGTATTTACAAATTATTTATACAAAATTTGAACCAAATTTCTAAAATTAACTATTTTTTATATGAAATCTAAGATACCATTTTACAAATCAAAACTACTTATCATAAAAAAATACAAACATTAAAAATGACTGTTTCTTACCATATAATTTTTTAGAAATTCTATAAAATAGAGAGTTCCGGATTATCAATATAAATTTTTGGTTTGTAACAAAGATTAGTCGATTTTTAATAAAAGAATCAAATTCTGAAGAATTTAATTCATCCGTCTCAGGCGCGTTGACTCTAGTTGAGTTGAGTTGGTACTTTGAGATGTATGCTCGCTGCTGCTGCTGCTGTATCTCAATTTATAGAAATGGGTTTTTTTAACATGCAACAGATATAATAAAATTTGACAAAAGTAAAAATGAAATCTGTATAAAGGAACTACTCTAAAACTCGAAATTCTTGAAATCATTGCCTATGACGGCCGAAAAATTCTTCTAAAATACAAGAAACGCTGCCTGTACTTTCTAGCAACCAAAAGAATATAAATAAGAAGAGTAAATTTGCAAAAGAAAAAAAAAAAAAAAAAAAAAAAAAAAAATGGGTAAAACAACAGATCATAACATTTTAACAGTTAAACGATGATTAGAATATATGAAGTACAACTAGTAATTCAAATCAAAAGTGAAAAAGAAATATTAACCCCAGAAAGAAAATGTGGGGTACCCCATAGCTTTGAGGGTTACAAGACCTCTTGTAGAAATTGAAGAATCTTTGTTGTCTTATAATAAGCATCCTCTCACATATCAAATATCCAAGAGTAAGAAAGAACTATATATCCAAAAGCGATTTGTAGTTTGTTTCTTGATTCTACATATTTCACGCATTGAAACAAAATGTGTTCCGAAGTTTTGCAGATCAGGCATAATGGTTTGGTTTTTTGCTCTACAGTCATTTTGGGCATACTTTAGTCTAAATAGCCGGGACCTACAATTTAATGTGGATCCCGAACCATTAACAAACATCCATGCCACCGGCAGGATTTGAACCTAAGGCCTGTGGTTTTATAGGCCAGAGCGCTAGCCAATTGTTTATCAGACCGCGGGGCATAATGGAGATGAAAGCAGGTCAAACCTATGGAGTTTAGAATTGCTAGGATATGTCTTTGTGCGAAATCTGGACATAAGAATGCCTTCTTTTCAGTGATTAGGCAAAAGTCTATGAGAAGGTTTAATACTATTCAAATGACTGAATACTTGACTTTATTTAACACCCATCCACTACTCTGTTGCTTTTATCTGTGCTTTCTTTTTTTTGTTGAAATATTAAATTCTCAGGTGATATCTAATGAAATATTATGGTGCTGCCGATTTTTAATTATTAAATTAATTGTATAATTTAAAATATAAATTAATTTTATAATTTATTGTAAAATTTAAAATATATGTTTTAATTGTAGGTAAAATTAATGAGTCTAATAAGAAACATACCTAGACATCTTATGTTTCGAAATCTGCTGTATATCAAAAATAGTATTAATCACCATAGTTTACCTTCACCTGAATTAGAATTCATCGATGCTCAATAGTTGAAATTAAGATTAGAAATCCCCCTATTAAAATCATTTCAGTTTACGTCAAACTTAACATTCCGGGTGGTTTTTTCCCGGCGGAGGACTTCAATAAATTATTAAAAACTGGAAACAAAGTGTACTGGATGGTGACTTTAACGCTCTTCACTTCTCTTGGGACTTTGGTAGATCAAATTCAATATGGTTTTAAACTAAATCGATTCTTCCAAAGTCAAAGGGGTGAGAAAGTTGTTCCTCACCTTAAAGAAATTAGAGTTGCCCTTAGAACTAGTGATCGAGGTAATGTACTCGATCTTGCATTCTTTAAATTTATCCCCTGTAATTATGATATTGAGGTGTTTACAGGTTTAGATTCTGATCGCTGAATGTTCCAAGTCAATTAAATACTAATTGGGAGAACTTCAGGCAAGTGATGAATAATAAAAATCTTCTCAGTTTCGTAATTAGATCTCTCTGTGATGCAGAGGAGAGAATTAATGAACTAAATAATATTTAGCTCACATGCTTGCAGAAGAATTCTTCCCCCAAATTTAAACCTCCACTGATAAGATTTCCTATTGAAATTAAAATTCTTATCAAGCAGCGAAATAATTATCGTCATAAATGGCAAAGGACAAGAGATCCGGAATACTTAAGGAATTATTACCGACTCTTACAAAAATCAGGAGTGCAATCACTGTCTTTACACAGCAACGCTGGCAAAACAACATAGAGGCCCTAACACCCGAGTCAAATTCGATTCATATCATTACACCCCAACATCAGCATAGCATTGGAGGATTTTAAAATATTTAACTCAATACTAAATACTTGCTCGTGTTTATTATTTATTTCTGTTTACTAGTGGATATTCTAAATGTTCACATACATAATTATAGAATTTAAATGTTAAATATTTCTTTATAAAAATTCATCAGCTTCTAAGTACTATATTCTTTAATGAATGATATAATTAATCAAAAATTATTTTTATGGACGTTTCAGATCCTATTCAGATATTTATTTCATTAAGATTCATAAATATCTCTGCATTAACTATTGATTTAAATATATATATATATTTTTTATGAATTTGATGATTTTTAATCAGTTCGCATTTGACACTTTTCTAATACAAAAAAGTTGATTTATCATAATTTTCGAAATTTTGGTTTACAGTAACAGCAGTTAAATTTTATTATTTCACCTTCAAAATGTATTATAACCAGAAAGATTGTTTGCATTATGTATGAAGATTTAGCTTGGCATGAACAAAATTTTACTTTACCAAGAATTTCAGCTGTTTATCTATTATTCTTAGTTTTTATCACATAAATCAAGTGTTATTGTAATGTAATAATTAAAGGAGTGTTCCATTTAATTTAAATTTTATTAAAAAAAAGAATTTATTTTAAGTTACAAAATTATAATATGTCAGTTACATCAAAAGGTGTACATCTGAAGCTGAACTCAAATCCAAAGAACATTATTAAATTAATCTTTTTTGCTAATTTGAATTAAACCACGTTCTTTAGTACCGTTTACAAACTTCCTTATTTCAATTTATTCTGTATCCTGTAATTTAATTTAGTAAAATTTCAAAATTAATCGGTTTTTTTAATAGTAATTTTTAATAATAAATCGTAAGATGAGTTTTACGATCCCATTTTTATTAAAAGCAAGCATTTATCCTTTTCAATATTTTAGGGTAGATTTAATACGATGTAAAGTGGAAGTCACTTAACAATTAAAAAATACATGGTTTTAATTCTGAGTTAAATTTCGAATATAATATTATGTAGATTTAATTCATTAAATTCAAAATTATAAGAAATAAAAGTAGTTTTACAGTTATCACTAAATGTTTATTAAGAACATTTTTCTGTTATCGATTTTCTCCTTTCAATCGAAACAATTAAGACACAAATTTTTTATATGTCCCACAAATAGAAAAAAAAGTTGCCGCATTCCGCAGCCTTTTCCATTTTTTATAGCCTTCATATCTATTTTAGTTTGGTTTATTTATTAATGATATATAAATAATATTTTATGCAAAATAAAATTATTTAGAATATTAATCTCCAAAATAATCACTTTTACTCATTTTGGTTATGCTGCCTTTCAATAGAGTGTGCATTAAATTTGTAAGTTAATTAATTAACTATTACTACCTAAAATATCATGTTCATGAATTTAGAAAGAGGTCTTAAATAATAAGAAAAATATATTTACAGTAGAAATACCCTTTAAAAAATCTTTTTTCAAAGCTAAAGCCTATATAAGCGATATTGGATATTGAACCGTGACTTGCTTGCTGGTAACCCTGCAGTGCATATTTTTGTTGTTGTGATGGTAATCAGGAAGACAGGAATTTCATATTTATCCGCAGTAGGAAATTATTAGTATATTTTGTTTATTAATGCAGTAGATTTTTGTTAGAGCTTTTATTAATATCAATAGATCTTGTAGTTCATGGATTTTCGTTTATTGATATTTATCCTGCTAATTAATACATATGTCCAACAAAAAATGATATCAAATTATATACTTTATAAAATTTCCGATTAATTTAAGCTTGGTTCAAGCATATCCAACTTTTTTATTTTCTTGTACAACATTTGGATGAAGAAAACTCGTGAAAAAACTTGGAAAAAAAAAAAATATGTTTCAGTAACGAATAAAATATTAATTATTTAACAGGAATTTCAAATCTATCGATTCTATCTATTGTTGGCTGTTAAGCAAGTAGGTTGATAAAAACGTGCAATCTGAAATATCCTCCATGACAAATAAAGATATTGTAGCATAATAATCTTGATTTTCTTTCCAGCAGATTTTAAGAATCATTTGAACTGATCAATAAGTTGTAATCAAAGAAATGTGAAAAATAACAGAAAATTAAAAATATTGTATTAAAATATTTACATTATTAATTATACTAATAAAAAAATTTGTTAACAAAATTTAAAAAAATATATATTTTAATTTTAACCTCAAAATTATTGTCCTTAATACTGGAAGGGAAGTCATAATGTTGAAGAAGAGTATGTATCATATATTTAAATATTATAAATTCTTGCATGATGATGTTAAATTAATAGGTACAATTGCAGAAAAAATTACTCCAGTTAGTTATTTTAACACTCAAGTTTCGATCGACAATATTTACATAAAAGAAAAAAAATTATGTTCTTGAATATGCATCAAATGATTGTGTTATTAGCATGAATGCATTGAGCCAGTTAAATTTTTATTTTGCCAGTAATAACATTTATGTGTATGAAAAAAGGAAGCGAGCTTATTGTGAGCATCATTGAAGTTATTTCTCAAATACATATGGTTAAACTAAAAACCTTATTTTAAGAAAAATTTAGTTATTCTTCAAGACCAAACAGTCAGGCACCCATAGTGCAAATATAGCTGCCCTGTTCTAGAGCTATATAGAAATTCAAAAGCAAGGATATAAAATATGTTAATGATTTTTTAACTTGTATTTCTGGTGCTATAAATATAGATATAGATATATAGCACCTTCTGTGTCATGAATATAGACGTCACGTGTTCGAATTGGTGAAGAATTTTAAATCAGAAACCACTAATGATTTGATGAAAATTATTTTGAATGATGTGATTCCCATTAGTCAACGTCTGCACAGAGTATTCTTTCAAGAGAAATAAATATACATATATACTCTATATTATAAATAATTTTACTACATGGATTTTTTTGGACTGCTTTTGTAAAGCAGCAAAGAATTATATCCATACTATCACCATTGTTTCCCAAAATTTGTTTGGTTGTATCCTGTAAAAACAACAAATAAACAGTGTGCCTCAGAGAAACTAAAAATTCAATTAACTATTGTACATTAGTTATATAGTATTCCGACCGGTATAAAAAAAAAATACAAAAGACCAAAAATAGAAATATTTGTCTAAATGCATAATTAATTAACACTTGTAATTCAGATGTAGATTACTTGTGTAGTAAATTAGCACCTGTAATTCGGATGTAAATTAGGTACGTATTAAGACAACTGTTAAGAATCAGCGAATAAATAAATAAATAGAAGAATTAAATTATTTTATCTTAAAAATGTTCAGATTAAATAAATTTTTAGTGTTTAATCACACAAAAATTAATTTAAAAAATTATTTGTGACGATAATTAATAGCAAAAAAGCGGATTTTTTCTGCTGTAAATTACATCCTGTTTTAATATATTTCTTCCATTTAACCTTTGATAAACTAATTATTCTACACTAATTTTTTAACTAATTTACATTTTTATAATAAATATGAAATTAAGGTGCTTTTTGTATTGATGTTATAGATTTTTTAAATTTACAGATGTCTTTAATCTATTTTTTAAAGTGTATTCCTTCTGCACAGCATAAGGGAAACATTTATAAACGACTTGTATATTTCTATACTATATGCAATAAATCAAATATACAGAAATACAAAATTATTAATATTTTCTACAAATTGTTATTATGCTATATTTCAAAAGACGGGCAAAAAATGATACCGGAAATGTATGTACAATTTTATGTTAATTATGGATAAATGATAGAAATCTTCAAAATAGTATTTTAATATAGATTTTGTTTCACTTATCAATATTATTATTAAAATATGGGACGCAACTGAAAAAACACAACAAAATTTAGAAATGAAACATTTAGGAATATGTATAACATGAAACGTAATGAAATTGAGCATGTAAATTACACATCACTTGTCTATACAAGTTATTTGTGTTTTCTTTATTAATAAAATGTATTGTATGCACAAATATTAGATTTTGTAAAATTTTCAGAATTTCTGATTATGTTGGCATTTAATTTCATATATATGTATATATATAAGCCAGATAATCGTTATATGTTTGGCACTTATAACAGTTGAAAAAGCATTATTTGTAAATATAAGTATTTTGTGGTTAAAAATCTGTAATTTTTTTTAACGAATACCAAGAGTTCTGATAAATTCTATACTGAAGTCTTAGAAATATTAACAGAAAGTTATTTTTACATATATTTAATATAAATGAGCCCTGAAAAGCACTTGTACATCACTGTTTAAAAGAAAATGAAGATGTTACAGAACATAGGTTGATTTTAACATGCACTTTTTATAGCCATTGAAAACAGCAATTAATAGTTATTTTGAAATTCTTTGTACTTAAAGATGGAACACATTTATATGTTTTTTTTTATATTTTTACTTTTTAATATTTTTTTATTTCTTTATTTTTTAGACATTATTCATTTATGTTTTGCAATGTCTTCATAATTTAATACATTAATTGGTTTAAAAAACTTTTTTTAATTGATAAGAAGTCTTACTTTGCTAAAAGCTAGTAAGCCAGCTTGAGATTAAGAGATAGTTACTAGCAACAGAAGATACCTATGCAAGAGAGATCAAATCAGTAAAAAGACCATTACACAATGATACATAGTCTTTTCATTTAGCAATTAAATGCAGTATATGATTTGTTAATATTTATTAATTACATTTTATTTGCATATTTATACTCATCGAATAAAATTTATTATAATTATTAATATGTTTAATCCAGCAAAAATTTAAAAAAAAAAAAATAAATAAAAAAAAAAAAATGAGGTAAAATTAAGAGAATGGATTTGCAGGGCGAAAATTTTAATTAGAAAGTATATAAGAAATAATGAAAAGAAGGTAAGTTCAGGGGTGGAAAATCAGTAGCAGCTTTCAGTGGTTTCGTAGCATGGTAAATTACATTTTTATAGAAGCTTTCTCAGTGGTTTTGTAACAGTATATTTTTACATTAACGTTCTTCAGACTTCAAGGCATATACTAATTTTATATTATTTACCAATCATATGATTGATATAAAAAAAAAAATTAAAACTCAATAATTTCGTATGATATTCGAAATTCAATATGAAGCTAATTTATTGATACATACATCAATAAGAAGTAAATTAGAAATAGAATCGAATGTTAAAAATTATTTTTTATTTAATGCATAGATAATAAAATAATTATTTATTAATACATTTTGTAATTTTTAAAGGCAAACAATTTTTATTTATCACAATTGCAACTTTTAAATATTTTGAAATTCTAAGCAACAAATATTTTTTAATGGAAATATTGTACCAATTTTTAATGGATTTCATATAAAAATAAGATTATTAAATAATTTAATAGAAAAAATATATTTTGTTTTGGCATGCTATTTTTGCAATGAATGTTACTTAATTGAAATACAAATTAATCTTAAATAAATGGTAGTAAGAAATAAAATTTAAAAGTATCAACCAATACATGAGTATTGATTGAGTAAGAAAAAAGATACTTATATGCTTACTCTAATTTGTTTTATTTGTATAAACAAAAGTATTGTTTTTTTAGTTTTAAAATTATATGTATCCAATTTCTGAAAAAATACAAAATGTAACCCAAATAAACCCCCAATATGTTATGCATATAGAGAATGAAGAATAATTATATATAGGTAAATAATGGATAAATGTCATAAATATTGTTTAAAAAATCTTATTTTTGAGAATTTTATTATTTCAAGATATAATATACAGGTAGATTTTCTGTGGGAATAACATGTGCTGACAGATTACAGCTAATTTGTAAATTATTGTTAAAAATAAAATTATTTTAAAATTTGGATATTTGACAAGATAATAAATCAGAAAGGGACAAACAAAACATATTGAAAAATGCATCAATTTTTAGAAATTAAAAAAAATTATGCATGATAGTTAATAATTTACAAATGTAAAATATTAATAAAATTTGAAAATAATTTAAATTCATTTGAAATAATTATTGTAGAAATGTTTAGTAGTATATGCTCAAAAACAAATTATTTATCCTATTAGTTCTTATAAAGAACAATAGGTGGCACCGCAATATAAACTCAATGATTTAAAATAATTTTTTACCCTATGGGGTATGCAATAAATCCTATCGCCGGCAAAAACGTCATAAAAGCCCCTCTTACGATTAACGATCTTATATGAAGGCTGAAGATAAGCTCATTCATATTTGGCTATTTTTCTGGGTTACAAAATCAAAATAAAGTAAATATCATTTTGGGCACAGTTTAGTGCAAAAATGTAACATTTGCCGTTTTTGTAGCAGAATGTAGCAAGGGATGAATTTTGGAGCACATTTTTCACCCCTATTACTATAGTCGATTTTAATAAATTTTATAAATTCAAGATTCAAAGTACCTAATTTATAACATGTTTACTTACTATGTTGTAAGATATAAGTAATTTACTTCATGTTTTCCTTATCAATACTTGGCACACTTTTAAAATTACAATATGGCTGAAAATCAGAAATGAAGGAAATTAAAATAAAATTACTCAACACCCAGAAACAATTTTTTTCGTGCTAACAATTTGTTAATTATTTGAGTAGATTAGCATTAATTAAAACACTAAGTATAACTATTTCATGCAATTAAAAGTCAAATCATAACAATACACCCATTCTCATATAACTGTCCAATTTTAATAATTTAAAAAAATTTTATGAAAATAATAAAAAAATTAGCCACTATACATTTTCTCAATGTGTATATATACAACTGAATGTTATATATATATAGACAGATATTTGATTTTTAATGCTCAGATATAAAATAAAAACTACATGCAAATGTTTCATTCAATTCTAATTGAAGATAATAAATTAGATATATAATCTACAAATAATTGTTAAATGGTTTTAAAAATTATGTTATTTAAAAAATAATTAAAGTTAAAAAGTAAATTATAGTTATAAGAGTAAAATTTTCTGTAATTATGTAAATCGTGAGCTTTTAAACAATATGAAAGTATATTTATTTTAGAAATTAGTAATTTCATTATAAATTAATAAGACTTTCTAAAGTACAAAATAACAAAACTAATGAATTAGAAATAAAAATTAATCACTTACTATTCTAGTCATTATTAACACACATAATGAAGTGACTGATAGCAAGGAAAAAGGCATGAGAAGATATCACAGCTATATAAAACTAAAATAAATAATAAAAATAAATGTTAAAAAATATTAAATACAGATGAAACTTGTCAATCTCTCCGAATTTTATAAAACTGTAATATCAAATATTTTTAGAAAATTTTCATTCATAATTAATAAAAAAGTACATGATTATTATTAGGAAAAAGTTTTCCATCTTTAAAATTATAGATAAGAGAAAATAATTCAGAAAAATAAGCATTTATTATTTAATTTTTTTAAAATAATTAACAAAAACTAATAATTAAGGAGACTTTATATTTTAAAAAGTTATTAAAAAGGTAATACAACCGAATATTAACAGAATCACTCTATGATTATTTTTAACTCTCTCAATTGGAAAACAACATGAATAACAAAATAATAAATAATTTTTAATAGTTACTAATAACAATTAATAATTATAATTGTTATTAATTAATTAATAGTTAATAACAATTATAATTTATAGTAATCTACACAAATTTCAATTAAGCTAAATTTAAATTCTTATTACATTACTTTTAAATAAAATTTTAGTTATCAATAATAAAAATAAGTTTAAATAATTTCTATTTATTATTAAGTTTATAGCTTTTTAGTTTTATTTTAAAACAAATTCCATGAAAGAAAAAAATCCTTTGTATGAATATTTTAATGATACCATAAAGTCCCCTTCATTAATATTTTTCATTAAAAATATATTATTACATTTTTCTACTCTATCTTAATAAAAAACAGAATATTTCCTTTTCTCAACTTAAATAAAGCCTTCAAACAGGCATATTTAATATGAGCAGTAAACTTGGGAATTTTCCTTTCCTTTTTTTTTTCCATATAATAAATGATAATTCATTTCAAATCAGACAAGAAATTATTTATACTACCTATTTTCAGTGTTTCTAAAATGTATCAACTGTAATTGAATTAAAAATAAACAATATGCAGTTAAAAAAAAAAAAAAGAAATTTAAAAACCACATATTTTATTTAAAAATAAAGTTTTAGAAATTTTACAATTTCATATGTATTTCAATTTAAAATAATTTATTCACTTCTAAATGTTTTCATTCTAACAATCATTTTCATGCCAATAGGAAAAAAATAGCAAATACCAAAGTAAAATTATATATATATATATATATATATGCAAATATGGTTTTGGTGACATACTGATAAGTCAGTATTTATGTATTGAAATTCTAATCACAGATTAAGAAAATTTTAAAAAAAGTAGTAAATGTTCCAGGTTTTCCTATTTATTGATGAAATGAAAACTGCTTAATAATTCCAAATATTGCAATTTTTTTTTTTTACAGCTTGCTTTCACAGCTATAAAATTACATTTCAGCATCTACAAATCTATTTTTGCTATTAAAGACTTATAAATTAAACATGTATTTTAACTTGTTCAAAAAAGAATACTTACAGTGAAAGAACAAAATACTTGTGATTTTTTTTCTCCTACACAATATTATTAACCCAAGGACAATGATGATCCATTTTTCTTTATGCATCTCTGACAGACACTACAGTGATGAGCTCTATCTGGCTTAATACAACAACACTTAGGGCACTTATAAATCACCTAGCCAACGGCCGTACCATGCTGAATATACCGGTTCTCGTTAGATCACCGAAGTTAAGCATCATTGGGCGCGGTCAGTACTTGTACCACCTGGGAACACTGCGTGCTGTTGGCAAATTTGGGACCTGAATGGTGGCCGAGTGTCTAGCACTCGGTGCCGCAGGTTTCGGGTTCGAATCCCGGCGGTGCCATGGATGCTTGTAGTGGTTCGGAATCCACTTTAAGCCGTAGGTCCCGGTCTCCTATGACTGTAAGAGCGTCACGGAGCAAAAGTCAGGCTTCTACCTACGGGTGCTCCATCACAACAGAAGCTGCTTCCTTCCCCTTCAATCATGAGTCCATATGGGCTTGGCCAGCCAAGTGGGATAAGAAACAACAACAACAACATAAATCACCTGGCCTTCACACAGGCCCATTTGTAGAATTGTTTCTTTGGTTGCATTACCTCTAGGTACAGCACCCTAAATGTAGAAAACCCCATTTAATTTCATTCTTGGATATGCAAATTAAGTGCATAAATATTTATTAAATCATTCTAAATTAAAATAATTAATTTTTCACAGCAGTGATAATATTCGTTAAAATTTTTTTGTTTGATCAACCATCCACGAATCTGAATGCCTACTTTAAAAAAAAGAGCCAGCTTGAGAACAAAATCGTAAATATTAGTTTAAATAAATAAGAAGCGTAAAAAAAATTATAATCCAAAAATAACACTTATTTATTGTAATTAATAACTTTTATTAAGAAAATTATTTTGAAATATATCTTTAAAATATCAATGCCGATAAGGAACTTTATTTTACATATAAATCAATAATAGATAATAGTATTTTTTATGTTAAATACATACTGGATCAGAGAACATAGTTCTGAGATGTGAAGTAATAGCCAGGAATGCTAAGGTTTGAAAGATGACACAATTTACAGCACTGTAATAAAGATAAGGTGATGGTAACAGGATGACGAAAATGACTACATATTCTGCATAGAGGCCCAGCATCCATGTTAATACGGCACAAACGATCCCACATATCTTGAACGAACCATAATCGGTTCCAACAATGGCAGTTATTAGTATCAGTGCTCTGCTCTGGCGGATTCAAAACAGATGCTTGCCTTTGAAATCCCCTATTATTTCTTCTGCTGCTAAAAAATATTAAAATAAGAAAATTGTCATTGCTATTATTTGTAAGATATAAGAATGAAACAGCATTAAAAAAATTACAAACAATTTCCTAATTAGTTATATAAGAAATTAAATATAGATAAAAATAAATAATGTATATATATATTATTTTCCTTTTATTGACTAGAAAGACTAAAGTCCCCCTTCAATCTATTTTCTTTTTGCATAAAGTTTTCTAAATAATCAAATTGATTACTTTAAAATTATTTTCAATGCAACTGATCCACTAACATTAAGCTCTTTCACTAGGTCATATTCTTATTAAATTATTGCTTAAAGACTTTAAAAATTAAGAATGACAGTACATTTTTCTCTACTTAATATCATTTTTTCCAAACTGTTTATACCAACCATATTCAACTGAGTTTGACTTTAAGAAGTATTTTCAGAATCCTTCCTATAAAAAATTGTTTGTTTATTTTCATATATTTTAGAGAGGATTCAATTTCAAAGCTATATGTATGAGTAATTAATTTAACAATCAGCAATTTAAGCAAGCAATTTAAATTTATCCTTAAAAGACTATACATAGGTATGTATTTAAAATATTATGTGAATTGCAGTTTCATGTAGAAAGAAGAAGAAATGTTCAAAAATTCTCCTAAAAGTAATGAGCACTTGCACACCACATGCAAAATGTATTTTAGAATCAAAACTTTTTTTGTTAGTAAAAGATATGTAATATGGTGTAAACCAAAAATTAAGCTATTTATTTAAATTAAGCTAAAATTTTAAAATTAGGCTATTAAAGCTATTTTAAAATAATTCAATGAAAAATATTCTTGAAAAAAATTGGGAAATTTTTTATTTTATTTTCAGAAAATAAAAACAGATTTTAAAGATATAAACAGGGTGACACAAACTACTCATTTTCTCTAAATAAACCAGTGATTTATTCCATAACTGCCATAATGAAACCTAAAAATAACACTTCACAATAAAAAAAATATATGAAAAATAAAGAATATCTTATTTTTTAAATAAATAAACATTGTTAAAAAATATAAATTACTTTCTCATTTTAAGAACACTCTGTCAAACAACAAAAATGTACTAAATGATAAAAATGAATGAAAGCAATACAATTCTTACACTACAGCTTTCGTGAAATCAATAACACAAATTTTTTACATTTTTCTGTGTCTTTAAATAAATATTTAGACAATATAAATTATTTTTTTTGCTTGTCATCAAATAATTAAAATCTCTATTAATTTTGAAATGCTATTGATTTATTTGCATCTTCTGATACAGAAAGTTATGGTAAATTGTTTATTTTCTTTTCATGTTAATTTCATTTCATGAATTTCTATTTTAATAAGAACAATTTGCTTTTTTTTTTCCCCATCTACACATTTACAATAATTTTCAACTGATTCATTTAAAAATTATCAAAACAGAAATCAGACCGAAAATGTTAACCTATTAATGATAATAGCATTAATTTATATCTCATTTAATTAATAAATTAAAGAAGTTATAAAGAAATCAGTGGTATTCGATTTTTTTAACCAAAATAAAAAAAAATTAATTTCAAAAGAAATCATAGAAGAAAAAAAATGACGTTGTCAACTTTACCTTTCGCATACCAGAAGGAAGTTCTGAGCACAAAATAAAAGAAGATCAAGAATATCTAACATTATATTGTGCGTGTAAAGGAATTTAAGAATTTTAAGAAGCTAGAACATTCCCCCACTTTCCAGCTCAAACTTTAGGGTTATCGAGAACCATGACATTCATTTATCGCCCTCTCAGCGATGGGAATTTGGCGCCAGAATCCGGAGATTGGCGGCCGACCTCCTGTACAGGGCGCTCCCCCCATGAAACGGCAAAACAAATTTAATCAACCAAATCATTCATAAAATCCTGATGCAATTTTGAATCGAAACGAAAAAAGTTCTAAACAACGCCAAGCAGTTAACTTACATATTTACTAAACAAATTACGACGATTTGTATTTCGTGGAGCTCCTTGGCTACGAAGCAGCCGTTAGCTCCGGTCTGGTAATAGTCCTTTGAAGAACACATTGCTGAGTAGAAAATGGTAAGACTAAATGGAGAGCTTGCCCAATAAAAATAAAAAAAATGATAATAATAATTTTAAAAAATAGAAAAATAAATAAAAGTGGGGAGTTTTTTTTTATTTATTTATTTATTTTTTTATTGTCATTAAAATTATTAATAGGGAAAAAACATGCAAAAGCGAAAAGTAAAAAGGGAAACATTGATTAAAAAAGAATAAACTAAGAGAACGGAGAGCGAACTGTGAAAAAAGTCAATATATGAATCTAGGTCAGCGCTTTTGGGAGAAAACATTCTGTGCATGAAAAAACTCGAAATCTTGAGCGCGGGGACAATACACATGTCAGCTAATTAGCAGTGAGGTTCGCGGGCGTTTGGAGTTCTTCGGATTGTTTATATCATATTCTGGGAGTCGTTTAAGCAGCTCATTATCGATGTTTGGGATGTTAGTGTAAAAGTTATGCGCTAGTTTAGAAATGAATTGAGGGAGAGTCTGCAAATTTAAAGAGCGATGAATATCGGTGTTGCGGAAGAACCAGCGTGCGTTTATAAGCATACGGAGTGTTTTATTTCGCAGGCGGCTAAGGATGGCGATGTTGATTTGGCGGCTGATTCCCAGACTGGACTCGCGTAGGTTATGAGTGGGAGAAGATAAACTTTGTACAGCAGCAATTTTATTTGGATGGAAGTATGAGACTTTCTGCAGATTAAAGGGTAAAAGATGCGTATAGCTCAATTGAATTTTTCTGGAAGATGAAGGATGTGTTGATTGTAACTTAGCGTTTTATCCAAAATAATTCCAAGGTACTTAGCTTTATTGGTCCAGATGATATTCTCTCCTTAGATAGAGACAGTTTGGGTGGGATAATGATTACGCGAAAAGAAAACAGCTTCGGTTTTAGAAACAGTGAGTTTAATTTTCCAATTAGTAAGCCAGGTTTCAAGAAGATTAATATGGCTTTGAAGTTGTTTAACAAGGTAAGTAGTATTTCTGTTTTGTGCAATAACGGCTGTGTCATCGGCGTAAAGCCTGAGAGAGGTTTCAGGAGAGACAGGGATATCATTCATAAAAAGAGTGAATAAGTGCGGTGCAAGTACAGAACCTTGGGGAATTCCAGCAGACATTTGTCTAAGGGAGGAATCATGATGTTTGACACAGGCAACAAATTTACGATTAGAGAGAAAGGAGCAGATTAGGTTAATAAGGTGCGACGGGAAGTTATAGTAAATGAGTTTATGAATAAGTCCATTAATCCAGACCCTGTCAAAGGCTTTAGCAATATCTAGGAAAATGATGCCAGTTGCAGATTTGGTGGCTAGTCCTTGTGCGATGATTTCAGTGACACGTAAAAGCTGATGGGTGGTTGAAAGGTTCTTAGCAAA
>BPLQ01011283.1:0-68314 GCA_021605075.1 Caerostris darwini | reverse complement strand
ACTCTGACCTCAGGTTCCAGGTGCGAATCCTGGCGGTGGCATGGATGTTTGTGAGTGTTCCGAATCCACTTTACAAATCACCCCTTTACAAATTAATTTTTTTCCCACTTTACACTCACTGGTCTAATGAGTCCAAAATGTACACAAATGACTGTCTAGCGAAAAAGACTAAACAAAAATTAAATTTAACTGGAATAGTACGAAATACCCCAGTTACAGTACGCCTACAAAAATGCAAGGCAATCCATGCCAAGAGTCTGTAGAGGAAATGTTGAGCTTTGCTGAAACATCGAAGACTGTTAGAGTAATATATATTAAAAGTAAATAATTATTGAATGTTAATGCCAGCCCTAAATGTTCTCTCGAACAGCAGCGTCTTCTACTCATCATTCGTCAGTAAGTTGTTCGTGCCACATACAGAAGGGGAACGTGAGTTAGATATGATGTTAAAATAGAATTAGAAGAAAAAAAAATGAATGGGTTTTTTTCTAATGCAGCTGGCAAACACAATTGTCTTGGATGCCTTAAGACAGGCGCCGCACCGACGTTACTCACTTAGTCCTACCTAGGAGGTGCGTATAGCGGTACCCTTTGTGCCAAACACATCGCCAAGTTGCCAAATCCATAAGTAAGCATAGAAATGAATGAGCCAGGTAGTTTGCGCGGTAAAATGATATTACGCCAAAATCCTTTACTAGGTTGCCAAATCGCCAAGTAAACAGACAAAATGGTTGCCGAAGTTCGGTTTCATTGTAAAATGCTATTTAGCCAAAATGTATAGCCAAACACTGCTATTACGTCAAAGTTTAATAATGAAAAGGCTTTGAAGCCAAAGTTTATCGCTTTAACGCCAAATATTATCACTATCCTGCTAAAATTTTAATCTTCGAAATGCAAAATTTAATACTTTATCGCCAACATTTATCGCTTTATAGCAATTTTTCACTAAGCAAATTTTGTTATATACCTTCTTTTAAGCCAAAAAATGCTTTATCACCAATATTTATCGCTTTATAGCCAAATTTTTTCACTAAGTGAATCTTGTTTTTTGAGGTGCTTTTACACCAAAAGTTAATGCTTTATCGCCAATATTTATCACTAAAATTTTTTATCTCTGGAATACTTTTGCGCCAAATGATACCGCTTTTACGCCGAAATTTAGCGCTATTATGCCAAAAAAATTATATCTAAAATGCCTTTACGCCAATTTATATCGCTTTATCGCCAAATTTTTACCACTATTATGTCAACATTGTAATGTTTTCTTTTTACGCCACATATTGCCGCTTTAACGCCAAAATATATCATTATTTTGTCAACATTTTATTTCTAAATTGCTTTCACACCAAATTAAATCGCTTTATCGCCAAATTATTATGTGGAATTTTATTTTGCTAAGTCACAAAAATGTATCGTTTAAACAAAGATAATAATCGCTGTTAATTGATAAAATTTCGCCAAAGTTATTCGCTAATTCGCCACTTTTTTTTTTTTTTTTTTTTTGTAATGTCAAAAAATAAGTCATGTTCTTTACGAAGCCGAATTCGAATGATAAATTAATATTAACAAAAGATAAAAAAGAAGAAAAAAACTACAGAATAACTTACCTGTTATTGTGGTATGTCCTTCCTCCGTGTTGGAAACAAACATTTTATTCCAAAATTGTAAAATATTTTGCAGATGTCACATTTGTGCTGCCGCCGCCACATGCACTATGCCAGATAATTACGAAATGTTCCGAGCACATTATTTTATTAATATTAATTTGTTTTAATTATTACAAATTTAAATTGTAACGTTAACTAACGTTCTGAAAAGCTAAAGCTTCAAATATGTTAGATACGTTTTAAAAGGGGTTCCGAACCACTACAAACATCCACGGCACCACCGGGACTCGAACCCGAAACCTGTGGGACCGGACCATTCATGCTCCCAGGCTTGTTAAAGTATTTAATTTAATAGCTATAAATAGCTTAACTATTTTTTCACTCCATTGCTTACGTCTTAGAGATTTTACTATCTGAAGTTTTGATCATAAAAACAAGTAATATAAAAAAAAAAAAAAATTTAAAGTCGATTTCTACTTTTTTTTCACTCTATTGCAGAAAGTCATTTACAAATAATTTTCATTTTATTAAGTTTATCTTGCACCATATATCGGTAGATACATGCAACTTACATCTAAAAAAATATAATTAATTATTTAAATTTAATTCACAATTAAATTTAATTAATGTAAATTAATTTAATTAACGAGATTCACCGATGCATTTTTTAAACCAGTTTATACGTCTAAAAAACATATTCCAATTTTCTTTCTTTGGACCTCGTATGGTTCGCAGGATTTGCTTTTACTATTGAATTGAAAAACGTCCACTTTGATTCGCAGCCATCGGGTCTTCTGACAGGGAAAACATAAACCCAGTCTTAAAGTTGGCGCAGACGGCACTCTTACTCTGCAAAAAAGAAAAAAAGCGGGAATAAAACCGGCTTACCTCCGCATATTTTAATGCATGCGTCGGATTCAGGCTTCTTCGATCGCTCGCACCAAACGATAAAGTAAGTTATGATGGGGGAGCGGAGGAGCGCGATCGAGCGTCAGTAGATTTCCGATCGCCGTCTCGAAGACGCCGAAGATGACAGAAAAGGTTTCCAGGTTTTGATCAACCGGAAAATTTAGAGACAGCATTCAACCGGACGGGTAGATTTCCACACAACTATCCGTTTGCAACATTTGGTTCACTCGTAGCAATGCTGCCTTTGCGATTTCTTTTTTCAGTTCCTACTATTAGTTCACTGTCTCCCTCTATATATCTCGTTCTCATTTTCAATCGTTCATGAAACACTTTTCATTCATCCACTCGAGTTCGAATGCATTTTTCTTTTAAACATGTAGTGGATGTTAACACTGTTTTTTTCAAATATTTATTCATTCATTCAATTGAATAAATTCATTATATATATTTTTTTTTAGATTTCAGTTACATGTATCTATCCATAGAGGGCGCGAGATAAACTTAAAAAAATTAATGAAAATTATCTATAAACGACTTTCTGCAATAGAGTGAAATAAAAGTTGAAATTGACTTAAACAGTTTTTTTTATATTACTTGTTTTGGGCTAATTAGACCGAGACTTACAGCTTAACGTGGATTCCGAACCCCTAACAAACAACGACAAGATTTGAACCTAAAGCCTATGGTACCAAAAGCCAGAGCGCCAATTGGCCATTGGACATGAGGCCGCAAAAACATCGGTGAGTGTCGTGTTCCACTTATATATAAATCATAAACAGTTCACCGACGGTTGGTGATGGGAGCACAGTGCTTTCTGTGAGGAGCCTGATGACCGAGTGGCAGCGCTCTGGCTGTTGGTAACACAGCCAGAGCGCCTCAAAATGGCCTTAGAGCGTTGCAGAGCCCAACTTCTCACCTACATCCTTCCCATACTGTAAAAGGGTAACTCAGCTCTAGGCACAGTGCTGCTGTAGTAGTGTTACTAATGCTTTCCGTTAGAGGTGACTTACCCGCTTTGGTATATCGCATAAGTAGGTCCCGGTCTGTTTAGCCCTCGTGTACACAAGATGACAAACCAGATCTTGTATTGAGTTCTTTTTTCCTACCTTCCTCAAAGATCCCGCTATTGGAGAGTCGAATGCGTCATTAAATAGGGTTTTTTAAAGAAGTGAATATGAATTTTATTAAATTGCCCAAAAAAAGTTCATCTGTATTAAAATCACACTCTTTCTAAACAAATCATCAAACAGAGTAAACAACTAAACCTAAATAGCATGCCCGTCACTGAACTAGTTAGAAATATATTACATTCTTTGGTTTTTTTAAAGTTACCGGCCATCTACCTCAAAAACCAACTTTTCTTCTGCAAATCGAAAATAAAATATTATGGAATTTATCTTCATCAATATTTAAACTGGAATTTTCCTTTTAACTATGTCAATCAAAAATACAGAAAAAACATTAGAGGATTCTATTTTATTATTACAAGAAATTCAAGTATGAGTAGAAATAATAAATTTCTGATTTTCACTTCTATGCTTCGTCCTCTCCTTTCCTATACTTTCCCGGTATTGGCCTATAGTATGCCGCAAATTATAATACTAAATTATGAAAAAAAAGATAATTGTTTGGCCAATCATCTTTTTCGAATGAAAATATTTGCAAGTCCAAAATGCACGCTCTGCAGTCTTGAGAGGACATGGATTCATCTCGCCTTCCTGTCTGCCCTGCACTTGCTTCCTCTACTGTGTAGGGTCGTTACTGGGAGGCTAGGGCCCTTATTCTCGTTGTTGTTTTCATGTTCTTTTTATTTTGTTTTTTGTTTTATTGCTTTTTCTGTTCTAGTTATTTTTTTGTTATTTTTATTTTATTGCTTTTTGTAGCCTGTCATTGGAAATAAAAAATAACACTAAAATCTTGGAAGCTCAACAAAATACGACCCTTAGACAAATAACGAATGTCAACTTGTTCATGAGAAACGATGCTATTCAAAGATTCATCTCCCTACTACCTCTCAAAAGTAGTGGAGAAAAACTTCCAGAATATTGACAACCACCACATCTGGCCATTCAAGAGATTGAACGTTAGAGGACCCTCACACCCAGACTACGGTTCATATGTCAAAAATTCAATGTGAAAATAAAAAAGGTAAGATTTAAAAAAAAAGTTAATCTTACATTTTTAAAGGTTTTTAGATTTCGATGAATGAATTAATGCAAGCAACGTAATCGGATTAAAAATTTAATTGTTTCACAAAGAATTTATTGAATGTATTTTTCTATTCCCCCTCTTTGTTCACACTCCCCCTATATACATCTTGTTCAAATTTTCAATCGTTTTTATTCATCCCCTCAAGTTCAAATACATTTTTTGAAACTTGTGGTGGATGAGACTTGACGTGAATACAGTTTTCTCGAATATTAATTCATTCATTCAATTTAGTTTAATACGGGAGAATAAATTTCGGAAGAAAAATTCTTTTTCAGATTCTTTTTTTCATTGTGGGTTCTAGTCAGAGTGAAGGAGGGAACACAATGGAAAATGAAACATGTTAATAAATAAGTGAGAGAGATGGAAAGTGTGTGTGAGAGAGAGAGAGAGAGATATTTTTTCTAACTTGAAAAAAATGACTAAAAATTATTTATAAAGGACTTTCTGCAATAGAGTGAAAAAAAGTAGGAATTGAGTTTAAAATTTTTTTTGACATTACTTGTTCTATTATGACCTGAGCTTATTAAAGCTTTTGTTAATCACGCGCTAGTGCAAAAAACAGCACGCCTCTTAGAGGTATTTACTTGTTGCTTACATTAAGATATTCAGTTGATGATCTATTTACGATTGTTTGTTTTAAAAATTATCTTATCTATATCAAAGTGAAAAAAACGTTCTTAAGTTAACGCACTTTGTATCTGTGAATTAACATTTTCGAGCATGATTGCTAAAAAAAACCCATAAATATAAACATCAATCATCAGACTCATCAATTGCTCTTAACACGTACAAAAATAAAAATAAAAAAGAAGTCTAGAGCACATTTTAATTGTAATATTATTTCAAGTTGTGTCCTCCATAATAAGCTTTAGTAAGTGTAAGGCGACACTTGACACTTCGTCTCTGAATCACTAATAAAGCAGTTTTTTATAAATAAATTAAAAAATTCAAATTTGGTTTGTCTACGGTCATCTTGGGTACACGTTATGCTAAACAGATCAGGACCTACGGTTTAAAGTGGATTCCGAACCACTACAAACACCCATGGTACCGTCGGGACTCGTATCCGAAACCTGTGGTACCGAGCGCCAGAGCGCTAGCCACTAGGCCTCCTTAAAAATGAAGAGGAATGCAAGAATTGCTCGAAGAATTGCAATTGCTCGAACAGTTTCATATTTTCGGTTAAGTCAAAAATAATTTACAATTTCTTATCCATAGCTTAAATTTAATTCTGTGTTTACATTTGTATTGATAACAAGGATTTTTGATGTACTAGTAGAATAATTCGTTATGATGAGTTTTTAAATCGCATTTATGTTTATTCTTACATTTACGACATTATAATGGGTGACTTTTCGAGTCAAATGAAGAAAGCTAAAGGAAAATTACCTGAATGTAAAATAAATATTTCAAAGACTTTGATTTGGTTTTTCATTCTAAGGTCATCTTGTGCACAATTAGGCTAAATAGACCAGGACCTACAGTTGATCGTGGATTCCGAACCACTCACAAACATCGATGCCACCGTCAAGATTCGAACTTGAAGCCTGTGGTACCAAAGGCCAGAGCGCTAGCCAATTAGCCATCAGGCCGCCAAAGGCTTTCAAGTAAAGCAAAATAAATTTCCGTTTAATAATTACGACTCAATTTTTTGTTTGAGAGATTTCGTTTCCACATCACCCAGGAGGTAAAAATCTCGATGCGCTTTTTTTAGAGAGGTGTCGCCAGGAACCCTAATCCTCTTTCTGGATGGCAGCAGAGAAGTAGAAATAGTAGAATATTTCTTTAAATCAATATAGATTATTATTTTATTTGGTTGGTTTGTGAAATTGAAGAAATTTTAAATAATATTTTAATATTTTTTCATCCAATGCAGTTCATTTGTTTTGTATTGTTTAAGGAGCTGTTTATTGTTCATTTCATTAAATATTTCTTGGACTATCGCTTTTCCTTCCTCAATCTTAACGACGGACAAATGCTTTGACAGCATCCCACGAATCCAAGTGGGTTTTGATAGTATCTGCCAGAACCCCAGTGATCAAGAGGGTGAAAATAGGTTGCAGACGAATAAAAAACATGAAGAGGTGAAAGTACAGGATCAGCAAAATAAAGCCGTATCCAAGCAACTCAACTTCCAAAGGATCTCTCCGATTCCAATCGTAGCCAGTCCAGTCGTAGCCGGAATCTTTCATCTTCTTGCCGACAAATCCAATCAGCAAGACCCAACCGGTGACGTCAAAGACGTTCAGCTCAAACCAACTCATCAAAAACATCACTGACAAAACAGTGAAACTCGCCTTCCCCAACCAACGCTTGCCTTCTTCCATAAACATCTTCAATCAGTTTCAAATGTCCAAAATAAATCAGTGCACCTCTTTCTACTTCAGAAGAGATGATAAAGTCACAATATCGCACAAGTTTTTTGCTTTTTTGCAGAAAAAATCAATCTATATAATCGCACTCAAAATAATCGCTGTTCGCTCAAATGGCCACGAACAAGATATGAGAAGCAACAGACAGTGCCAAAAACAATGTATGTATCCCAACAATGTTTGCATTGTTTACGCACTTTGTAATAATAAAATTGAGCACATTGTTATGGATTGCATTGTTGAAATATTTTCTTATTGTTGCCTGATTTTTAATGTATAGGACATATACCTTGCAGCATTAGAAAATATGTATAAAAAAATAACATTGGAATTTAATATGAAAATGTTAAATTTACTTACATATCAGCTAGGCATACATGTACACTTTTGTGAAATCCCAATTTTCGATGTTTTCGTTTCCAGTGAACAGTTTTGTCGATTTCAATGAAATCGCATGTTAAAAACAACTTACAAATAACCATAGATGAATGCGTTATTTTTTTTTTTTTTTTTTTTTTCTAAAAGTTTGAGCTTGATTTTATTGTTAATTTCAAAACGTCAATTGCGTCCTAAGTTTAATTAAAAGCTCATATTGTTATCGGAAGGTATAAAATCATGCAAGTTATTGAAAAAGTCAGTGGCGTCAGAAATAAGTTTAGTTTCAACAACTTTCTTTTTTCCTACTGCCGCATGAGGATGAGCCATTCTAGAGGCAAGTTGTAGAATATAAATCCTTAGAAACTTACTTTTGAGGATCCTTGGCCACCTTCTTTTTGCGATTTTAAGCACAGTATTCGATTTATGAAGATATCCCGGTTAAAATCTAGGATCCTGTACCCTTTGTGCCAAACACATCGCCAAGTTGCCAAGTCGGTAAGTAAGCATAGAAATGAATGGGACAGGTAGTTTGCGCGGTAAAATGATATTACGCCAAAATTCTTTACTGTGTGGCCAAATCGCCAAGTAAACAGACAAAAAGGTTGCTTAAGTTCGGTGTCATTGTAAGGTGCTATTTCACCAAAATTTATAGCCAAACAGTGCTTTTACGCCAACATTAGCAGCCAAATAGCTATTACGTCAAAGTTCATTCCTGAAAAAGCTTTGAAGCCAAAGTTTATCGCTTTAACGCCAAATATTATTACTATCCTTTATCGCTTTATAGCCATTTTTCACTAAGCAAATTTTGTTATATAACTTCTTTTAAGCCAAAAAATGCTTTATCGCCAATATTTATCGCTTTATAGCCAAATTTTTTCACTAAGTGAATCTTGTTTTTTGAGGCGCTTTTACGCCAAAAGTTGATGCTTTATCGCCAATATTTATCACTTTATAGCCAAATTTTTTCACTAAGTGAATCTTGTTTTTTGAGGCGCTTTTAAGCCAAAAGTTGATACTTTATCGCCAAATTTTTATCACTAAAATTTTTTATCTCAGGAATTCTTTTGCACCAAATGAAACCGCTTTTACGCCGAAATTTAGCGCTATTATGCCAAGAAAATTATATCTAAAATGCCTTTACGCCAATTTATATCGCTTTATCGCCAAATTTTTAAAACTATTATGTCAACTTTTTAATGTTTTCTTTTTAGGCCACATATTGCCGCTTTAACGCCAAAATATATCATTATTTTGTCAACATTTTATTCCTAAATTGCTTTCACACCAAATTAAATCGCTTTATCGCCAAATTATTATGTGGAATTTTATTTTGCTAAGTCACAAAAAAGTATCGTTTAAACAAAGATAATAATCGCTGTTAATTGATAAAATTTCGATACGATAAAATTTCACCAAAGTTATTCGCCAATTCTTTTTTTGTAATGTCATAAAATAAATCATGTTCTTTACGAAGCCGAATTCGAATGATAAATTAATATTAACAAAAGATTAAAAAGAAGAAAAAACTAGAGAATAACTTACCTTTTAATGTGGTGGAAACAAACATTTTATTCCATCGGTGAAATCATAATGTCACATTTGTGCTGGCGCCGCCACATGCACTCTGCCAGATAATTATCAAATGTTCCGGACACATTATTTTATTAATATTAATTTATTTTATTTATTAAAAATTTAAATTGTGACGTTAACTAACGTTCTAAAAAGCTAAAGCTTCAAATATTAAAAGCGAATTCTAATTACGGTAGTCACAAAATCCTAACTAAACGAACATCTTTAAAAAGGAAATTAATTATTTAAGAATAAAATATAAGTTATTAATAAATAAAAAAATCGTTTTTCTTGTTTGTTTCTTACTTTCCTGAGTGGCAACTTCATAAATATTGTTTATGTTCTGAATCAGTGACCGACGTACGTTGTAATAAGTTCGGAATAATCAGTAATTTATTGGAATACTAATTTAAAAGAATATATATTTCTGTTCTTATTTACTGTAAATAAGTATTCTGCAAATAATAATATAATCACAATAACAATAAATAGTCATTATATTGTTTGGAAAATGAAGCTACGAATTCCTCTAATTATAGTATTGCAACCCTAAAGAAATTGGCGGAAAATTGGCGAAATATTCATGGTTGCAAGATTGGCGACTTCCTCAGGGGTACAGTATCCTAGATTTTAACCGATATCCCTTGTCTGAAGAAAACTGATCACTTTGATTTTCATTCGGTATTTAGCAAACGCTTTCATAAACACAGCCACTTCAAAGTTTCAAAATAAGATGTTTGATTTTCAAGGATAGACCATTATAGTTCGAAGATTTGTTTGGCTATTTAAATCATCAAGAATACTATATCAAGAGAATATCCATATAAATCCTGCATTGAGTCTTCTACTTGGTCCATATAAATGAATCTTCTAATTGGTCCAATGATCTTCTAAAGAGTCCATATGAATCTTCTAATGAGCCCATATAAATCTTGCACTGAATATTCTAATTACTTTATTCACAACTCATGGCAAGTAGATACGAGATGTTATTTGGTATATCATGCCAAGTTTTGTCGCCATTAAACTACTATACCAAAATGTTCTTCAGAAGTTTATGCGACACAACCAAACGCAGGTTGTCCAAATTTTGCTCCTATTTTATTTCTGTGATCAACAATCCATAGATATGCATTTTTAACAACATCAATGCATTGCTTAATACATTACGACAAAATATAAGATCTCTTAACTATTTTAAATTTGAAAGACTTAATTTATCACGGAAAACGTGCACGTTTTTAAACCATCATAAAAATGGGAAAACATAATAAGATTTTCAATTTCTTTTTTTTTCAATAAAATTAAACTATTATTATAAATAAACATATTAATTTTAAATAAATTATTATATTTTAAATTTCGTTTATAAAATTTTTTTTACAGTTATCCTAATTTATTTTTTAAACCGGAGAAACTGGCATTGATATCTTATAATTGCAATTTTTAGAAATAACTTCTTTCAAACTATCCAAGTAAAAAAATGTATTTAAAATTGTTGAAATATGTTAATGTTTATATTACAAGTTTCAAATATTTCTTATTTAAATAAAAACGTTACTATTTATCAATACTTGCAGGTAATGAATAAATTATTACATTTTTGACTTGGTTTAAAAAAATACAATTTAAGAACTGATTTTAATGTATTTCATTAATCCGAGAATCTCGAAAATCTTTTCCCTGTCAAATCCTGTTCCAAATTATCCACTTAATAAGGGAAACACGTATAAAAATATTGAAATATGACAGTCTACTATACTCATGTCCATAAATTAAGGATAATTCTGAATCGCACAGAAATTTAACTCTAAAATAAAAATTTCACCTGTAGAATTGTCACACACATCTTGAAGAAGAATATGCAAATTACAGGAAACCACCAGATGTCGCGGATAGTACGTCACAATGACGAGAGTGTAAGAGAGGGGTATATAAGAAATGGTGGCAAAGAAGTAAAATTGTTCACAAACGCTTTAAAAGCCTTTCAGTGCAATAACCGCATAGTTATGGCACAAAGGAAACATTTGGATGACTTTTTACGTGGTAGAATTATCGGACGACTGGAATGTGTACGTACCCAGCTGGAAGTATCCGAGGAACTTGGAATCGCCCAGAGTGTCATCTCCAGGCTTTGGCAACGATTCCAAGATGATGGTAATGTGAGTAGATGTTACAGCACAGGTCGCCCCCGAGTTACAACGCCGAATGAGGATCGGTATTTAGCAGTTACTGCCAAATGAAACAGACGGAGCACAGCATCAGACCTGTATCGTCAGCTCTCTTCAGCTACCGGTACGACAGTTTCAAGGCAGACCGTGTACAGACGCTTACGGAACATTGGTCCATATGCTCTTAGGCCTGTCAGATGTGTTCCACTTACCGCAACTCACTGTCGCCTGCGATTAACCTGGAGTAGAGAGCATGCATTGGGGACACCGCAACAGTGGTCTTGTGTGATGTTTTCCGACGAGTCCAGGTTTAGTTTGCAGTCTGATTCTCGCCGGACTTTCATATGGAGAGCGCCAGGTACCCGTTACCACCAAGAGAACACCATTGAACGGCACCGTTACGGTGGTGCAGGATGGCTCGTTTGGGGAGGAATTATTCTTGCTTCCAGAACTGACCTGCATGTTCAGAGTGTAACGATGACAGGCCACATCTATCGGGATGTCATACTGGAACAACATGTACGTTTGTTTCGGGGCGCCATGGGTGCTGAATTTCTGTTTATGGATGGCAACGCCCGTCCCCAGCGTGCAAACATTGTAGACGAATGCCTTCAATTGGAGGATATCACCCGTATGCATTGGCCAGCATACTCACCAGACTTGAATCCAATAGAGCATGCTTGTCCGACGAATTGCAGCCCGTCAACCCCCTCCCACCTGTCAACTGGAACTTCGGAGGGCATTGCTTGATGAGTGGTGTAATATTCCCCAAGATCAGATTGATAATTTGATATTCAGCATGCCTAGGCGTTGTAAGGCCTGTATTGCATCGTCCGGGAGACATACTCCATATTAACCATCATACTAACCATGTTAATTTTTTTTTGTAAATAGGTTCTTTTTTGAAATTTTCTCCAGGGAGTAAAAATCGCAATTTTTATTAATTATGTCAAACATATAGCATCTTTTTTGCTCTGTACCTTTTGTTTAATAAATAGACTTTACAAATAAGTCAAATTTGTTTTGCTTCTGTCTCTTTCTTTGCCTGAACTTCATTATCCTTAATTTATGGACATGAGTGTAGTATAAGTATATAAATATTAGTATATAGTATAAGTTTCAAATGTTTTTTTTTTTAAGTAAAATACTTTTCCTCAATTTTTGTAATTTTTTGCTAATTATTTGATCTCAACAGTTATGATGAGGGCTGATGGCCATGTGGCTAGTGCTCTAGGCAGGTTTTGGGTTCGAGTCATGGTTCGAGGATGGATGTGTGGGAGTGGTTCTGAATCCACTTTAAAACTATAGGTTCCGGTCTTATGAGCCCAAAGAGAGTGACAAACCAAATCTGATGGGAGTTTGGTAATTATTTTTTGTTTTTTGTTGTTCTAATGCAACTGGAAAACCCTTAGACAATGGTCTTCGATGCCTTAAGGCAAGTGCTGCGCCGATGTTACTCACTTAGCACTACCCAGGAGGTGACACTGTAGCTTGAAGAGAAGCTACGGATGCGGAATAACAATACCTCCGCAACGCTCTACGATCCTGTTAGACGGGGACCTAGAGTGGATTCCGAACTACTACAAACATCCATGCCCCTACCAGGACGTGAACCCAAAATCTGTACCATTCAGGACCCCAGGCTTGTTAGATTATTTTATTTAATAGCTATAAATAGCTTAGCTATATTTTCAATCCATTGCTTACGTCTTTTACGAGATTTTATCAGCCGAATCTAAAGTTTTGATAAAAAAAAAATCGCATTGGCAGCATTGCTACGAGCGTTGTGTAGGAAATCTTCCCGTCTCGTTGAATGCTGTCTCTTAATTTTGCAGTTGATGGGAACCACAGGAAGTTTTCTGTCCCCTTCGGCGTCTTAGAGACGGGGATCGGAAATCTGCTGACGCTGTATCGCTGCACCCCCCCGCCTCATAACTTTATCGTTTGGTGCGAGCGATCGAAGCATGCATTAAAATATGCGGAGGTAAGCCAGTTTTATTCCCGCTTTTCTTTCCCCTTGCAGAGTAAGAGTGCCGTCGGCGCCAACTTTAAGACTGGGTTTATGTTTTCCCCAGTCAGAAGACCCGATGGCTGCGAATCAAAGTGGATGTTTTTCAATTCAATAGTAAAAGCAAATCCTGCGAGCCATCGCTAGTCTAAAGAAAAGAAAACTTGGAATATGCTTTATAGACCGATCCACTGTTTTTTTTTTTTAAATAAAACATCGGTGATTTGGTTTGACTTGTCGCTCTACGGTCTTTTTCTTTTTTTGCTTACTTAATTAGACCGGGACCATACAGCTTAACGTGGATTCCGAACCCTTCACAAACATCAGGCCAGGATTTGATTCTAAATGCTCATCCCTACCGAGGCGTGAAGCGTTGAAAATTCACGCGGCAGGAAACAAAGTTTTTTCGACCCCTTTACAGAGAAACGTCAGAAATAGCATTACGCCCAGTGAAGTTCCGCTTCGAGTTGAAAGTGGGTCGACTCGAAGCGATGCATTTCAAATCGATTTCAGGCGAATGCGGTGAGGCTAGTGTTGGGTCAATACTTCACGCTTCAACGCCTGGGTGGGAACGAGCCTTAAAGCCTATGATACCAAAGGCCAGAACGCTAGCCAATTGGCCGTCAGGCCGCAAAAACATGGGTGAGTCACACATTCACCATTGAATACTCTCGTTTCTGAAAGCAGTGACTGCAATATATGCCACCAGGTGAGTTCGAATCTGAAATTTCTGCCACCCTAGCTCTGTAACTATGCAGTATCAGTAAATTTACAAATGTATGAATATCTGTAGTATATATGAAATGCCTTCTTCATTATTTTTAGTTAAAGTTGTTCTTTTTTGGGTTGAACATCGGTGAGCCTTATATTTCAGTTATGTATGCCCTGAAAAGGCCGCGGATAACCTATTGGGAGAGGACATTTAGAGGAAATTGTCCCCTATTTGTTGTATGGAAAGAATCTATTAGGCAGTTGGACTATCGATGCGACAAAATCGCCATCGAGCCTTCTCGCTTCTGAAAGCAGTGACTGCAACAATGCCACCAAAGATTCGAATCTCGCCCCTCTTTCCATACTAGCGGCTTGATGGCCAAGTGGCTAGAGCTGTGAACTTTGCTATCATAGGTTTTAGGTTAATACGAATCCTGGCGGTGCCATGGATGTTTGTGAGTGGTTCGGAATCCACTTTAAACTGTAGGTCCCGGTCTGTTTAGCCGTCGTGTGCATAAGATGACCGTAGAGCGACAAACCAAGCTACAAACCTCCCATACTAACTTGGCAAATTGCCACGAATTTGGCGGGTGAACCAGTAGAACCAGTGGTTTACAGAAATGAGACACAGTTGAGTCATGTCAGATGCATTGAAGTCATGTCTTTCAAAGTAGTTGAGACATATTTCGAAAACGAGTATTTGCAAATTTTGTTTATAATATCAAAATGCCGGGCACTTTGACTTGAACCTTTTTTGTGTCTGTTGTTGCTCTAATGCTATTGGCAATACAGAAACAGTTAAATCTTCATCCCATAAGCAATGGCTGCAACAAAGTTACTCATTGAACACTACCCGGTGAGGCACGTGCAGCTTTGAAGATAGGCTACGGATGCGAGTAACACTGCGGTCCTATGAGACCGAGACCTATGATTTAAAGTGGATTCCGAACCACTACAAACATCCATGGCCCTGCCGAGACTCGAACACGAAATCTGTGGTACCAAGCGCTTGTTACTAGAATAATACATACTACTGGATAGGGTCGGTCAATTCCATTTTGTTCCTCAAACGCGTCAAATCTCCTTGGGTACCGAAAACACTGAATGTACCATTGATTCTTCGGGACTTTTTCGCTAAAAATGAAACCCATATAGTTTCACAATCACCGTATTCCCACCGTGCGACTTCTGGCTATTCCCTAAACTCAAAAGATCACTCCGGGGTCACCGTTTTGAGTCGATTGATGAGATTCGCCGTGTACTTTGAAGGCCATTCCTGCCGATGACTTTTTAGCATGCATCCAGGATTGGAAAAAGGGTTGGCACAAGTGTGTTGTGTCCGGGATGACTTTGAAGGCGATGAAATAAATTTGGAAGAATAAATAGAGTTTTTGAAAAAAAAATAATGGATCTTACTTTTTGGGCACAGTAGTTCGTAGTAGATTAATATTACTATTTGTTTGTTATGTTCCATCTGCATTTTGTACGCCGATGTTTAATAAGCACTTAGAGTAGAGAAGGGCCATTGGAGAAATGTTCCAATTCTTCTCCTTTCAAGTCCAATGAAATTAGTTTTCGTTCTATGGATGGATCCAATTTTTTTTCCACTCAAAACTGAATGCGTCGACCTGTGCCAACCCTAATGGTAAAAAAAAAAAAAAAAATCGGCTGAAGATAAAAATTTCTCTGGAGATTTCCATCAGAAACAAACGATCCGATTAAGAGTCTCCTCCTGATTAATCCAATTATCGGAGGCCTCACTCCCTCCCCACCCCCTCATCCTCTCCCCGATCGATGGGGGCGCAGCGCAACCGCAATCCCGCCTTCCCCCCATGCATCGCATCCGAATTCTTCGAAAGTCATTTTTTGAAGAAGGAATGTGTCCACGCAAAACAAGAGCATTCCGAAGCGACGATTGTTGCTCCATCGAAATCTCCCTGAAGACACGTTGGACGAAATCAGATCCATGAACGATGGCAGAGGGTTCATTTATTTTTTTTTAATCATTTTCAATTCCTTCTATTAGCTCACACTTTCCCTCTATATATCTTGTTCATATTTCCAATTGTTCATAAAACACTTTTTTTATTCATCCACTCGAGTTCAAATGCATTTTTTTTTAACTTGCAGTGGATGACACTGGATGTGAATACAGTTCTTTCAAATATTAATTCATTCATTAAATTGAATTCATTCATTTTAGTTTTTTTTTAGATTTAAGTTGCATGTATCTACCTATAGATAAACATTAAAAAATGAATGAAAATTATTTGTAAAAAACTTTTCTGCAATAGAGTGAAAAAAAAGTTGGAATTGACTTCAAATTTTTTTTTATATTACTTGTTTTGTTCTAATGCAGCTGGCAAACACTTAGAAAATTATTTTGGATGTCTTAAGGCAAGCGCTGCACCGACCTTACTCATTTAGCACTACCCAGGAGGTGCGTGTAGCTTGTAGATAAGCCACGGACGCGGAGTAACAATGCCCCTGCAACGCTCTACGATCTTGTTAGATCGTGACCTACGGTTTAACGATTATTCCGAACCACTACAAACATCCATGGCAACTCCCGGGGCCTGAATGATTGAGTGGCTAGCGCTCTGACTTTTGGTACTCCAGGTTTCGGGTTCGAGTCCTGGTGGTGCCATGGGTGTTTGTAGTGGTTCGGAATCCACTTTAAACTGTATACAAGAGCCTGCGATAACGAAATGATGACCACAAATCTCGGATGTCGTCCACTTGGAAAATAATTGCAAGTTGGCGCTCCGGTCATAATTCAACGGTTGAGATTTCAAGGGGACTCAGAGGTGAATCGGTTCGTTGCAGTCGCCACTTTCATAAAAGACGAGACTGGATGATTACTGTGACAATAAAGTCTCTCGCCTCGGTTGTCCGGCGGGAGTTTTCCGGATCTTCACCCATACGATAAGCAAGCCCGACTCATGGCTCAGTGGCAATGTGAGCTGCTTGTGAGCTTTACGGGGGTGGGAGGTTCAAACCGTCGGCGGCTTTGTTGTAAACACTGTTTCAAAAAAAGAGGATCCACGGTAGTGTTTGTGGTGTTCAGCATCTTGCCTCGTCAGTCGAACTAATTGGTGGGAGTTTTCTCCCATACGATACGCAAATGCGATGTAGTCCACCCCCCCACTGGCCTCCTCCTTCTTCAACGATAGGGAGCAGAATCATACTTCTACCTACAGGTGCTCCATCACAACAGAAGCTGCCCTCCTTCCATGAGACCACACGGGTTCTTGGACTGCGTCTAGATGTTGCTGTCTACCAAGTGGGATTAACAAAAAAGGTTAGCAAAAGCGGCGCAACTGTCCTTGTAAGTCCTCTCACAACACTGTTCCCCCATCACCAGTCGGTGGTCGTTCGTTTTATACATGAGAACCACCACTCTTCCTTTTTAATTGGTAGGGTTTGGTTTCTCGCTCTACGGTCATCTTGTGCACACTTTAGGCTGAACTCGGATCAGCCTAAAGTTTTAAAGTGGATTCCGAACCACTCACAAACATCCATGTCCCCGCTAGTATTCGAACCTGAAAAGCCTTTGGTACCAAAGACCAGAGCTCTAGCCACTTGGCCATCAGGCCACTTAATTGGTAGGGGGTACCTAACCAATACGGGGGAGCTGAGATGTGCATTAAAGAAAAAGGAAAAATGAACTGCTTTGAGAAACAAGGAAACACTATTCGGATTTTGAGCAGGTGCAAAGCGTCTCGCGTCGATGTCCAGCTGCCTGATATGACTTTCCGGACTTCCTTCCATGCTATACTCAAATACAGAACAATTTCCTGTAGATATCTTTCCCCCTCATCGTCTGTCCGTGTGGCTTACGTAAGTGGAATACAAGATCCACCAAATAGATTGATGTCCAATTGGTTAGCTCTCTGTCCTTTGGTACCACAGACTTTTCAGGTTCGAATCCTGGCAGTGGCATAAATGTTTTGTTAGTGATTCGGAATCCACGTTAAATTGTAGTTCCCGGTCTAATTATTGTTAAGTGTGCAAAAAATAAATGAACGTACAGTGATTAACCAAACCCACTGATGTTTGACAACAAAAAAAATTTATCAAAAAATAATGAAGACATGTATTTCATATTCTACAGATATTCATTCCTTTGCTAATTTATTCATCTTGCACAGTTATGCAACTGGCGTTCTCAAAGTTTCAGATATGAATTCATCTCGCGACCTCTACTGCTTTCAGAAAAAGAGAATTCGCGATGGTTTATGTGACAAGGCGCGTAAAGCGTATCGCATCAACCGTCCAGTTGTTTGCTAGGAGTTTCCCTCCGTACAACATACAAAGCAAGGCAACTACGATTAAATGTCGTCACGGAAGTCCAATGCCCTTCCCTCACTGAACGTAAGGGGATGTGAGGCCACCCAATATTAAACAAGATAAATATTTCTTGCGTTGGAAGTTTAAAATGTAAGATGAGTTATTATTCAGTTCCTTCTACTAGCTCCCTCTATATATCTTGTTCACATTTTCAAGCGTTCATAAAACGCTTCTTGTTCCTCCACTCGAGTTCAAATACATTTTTTTTAAACTTGTAGTGGAGGACACTGGATGCTAATATAGTTTTTACAAATATTTATTCATTCATTAAATTTCATTAATAAATTTTAGTTTCTTTTAGGTTTAAGTTGTATGTATCTAATAATAAGTGGCGCCAGATAAACTTTAAAAAAAAATTATGTATAAAGGACTTTCTGCAATAGAGTGGGGAAAAAAGTAGGAATTGACTTAATTTTTTTTTCTTTACATCACTTTTTTTTCTGATAAAGGAGCATAAAATATTAACGATAGACACTACACAGTCTTCAAAAGAGTCGCTCTTTTGCGAAATTGCACCGCAGAGAAGCATGTAATGATGCAGCAGGCCTATGGCGAACATGTTTTGACGAAATCACATCCATTTTGAAGGTCCCAAACAATTTAAGAAAGGACATATTTCATAAAGCATGATGGCAGTGGATCCAAAATTCGTAACGGTATGTTACCCACATGCTCGCCGTGTTCTCTGAAACACGATTATGTCAACAGAGGACAATATATTTAGTATCTTATAACAGTTCAGTTGACTCCAAGGTCGGAGATTTTCAGAGTTTTCGAGTCTACGTCGAATCTAATTGCCTAGTCTGCAGCAGATTTTAATTATCACACTGCGTGATACACGAAATCATAAGGAATTCACTTTGAAAAACAGGCGGAAACTCCAGCCTATTCAGTCACTTCAGAAAAACAGCATTTCTATTCGACTCGTCGCAGAACTCCCCCTCTCTCTCTCTCTCTCTCTCTCTCTTTCTTCACCAAAAATCTCATTTTAAGCTTCAGCTTCCCTCATTTCTCATTGGAGTAGACATTTCTCAGCTCGTGGTCTATCACCCATCATGATGGAACAACTCATGATGTAGTCCATATTCAATCTGCAGTTGTTTCGATTTGTTTTCGATTGCACTGCCTCCACATTTTGCCCAGCACCTTAGGATGCCAGATGGGGCGAATTTTGGCATTTTCAAAAGTTTCTGACTAATATATATATAATATTTAAGGCCTTTATTTTCCAGTTAATTATCGCAAATTTCTCTTAAATTTCATTTAAAATATGTAAATATCATAAATATTAATATAGAATGTGCAAATATTTTAAATATTAACATAACATAAATAATTATCATATTTACATAAAATATATCATCATCTTCTGTGCAACAGCATCTTGGTGGGTCAAGGCCGCCTGTACACTGGCAGATTCCAAAACATGCAATGTTTTCTTTTTACGGAGTAGGTTGTCAGCCCTACGCCCAATGCTCTATGATTCTATTAGACCGGGACCTACGGTTTAAAGTGGATTCCGAACCACTACAAACATTCATGTCACAGCCGGAACTCGAACCCGAAACCTGTGACACAGAGCGCTTGTCACTCGGCCATCAGGCCCCCATAAAATGTATAAATATTATAAATATTAATATAAAATTTATAAATATCACAATTATTTAGTTTTCTCTGGTTATTTAAAATTCCATCAACCCATTGCTTTCTTTTGATTTTCATTTTTTTAAATTTGGTTCTGAGTACTTAATCTTTAGTGTCCATTTTTTTTTCTTAGGTATTTATATACATTAAGATATAAAAAAATTGTAAAAAACAAAACATTAATATAACATTTTTGTTTATTTTTCATGGTTTTTAATTCAGATAATACATTTTTTTCCATTTACTAATATTTTTTATTTGTGGCCAGTGCAAGATATAACTATTCTTTTAGCTATGTATTTTCTTGTATGCATTTCTAAAAAAATACAAGTATTTTATTAGATGTAGCGAATTTTTATCTACTTAGTATTTTAAGTTCATTACAAACATTTTTAGAACATGTTGAGAAACAAGTTAAATGGTAATGATACATTCATTTTTGAATATTTGTATTTTTTTTAGTCAATCCCTAAATAAAAGCTTGATTTTTTTGTACAAATTTATTTACATTCTCAAATCAAAAATTTAGAAAGAAGAAAAACAATTTAAAACTTTTGGGGTTTTTAAAACATGTTAAAAAATCAGAATTGTGTAAAATAATTTCTTTTTGCTTTTTATTTTTCACTTGCTGAATATGAATGACATGTATCTCAGAATAAAAGAAAAAAATAAACTTCTCCTCCCTATTTGAAAATGGAATCTTCTAACTCTGCACGGAATTTTTTGTCACATTTATTCACAAATGACAATGTCCAGGAAACTAAACATGAAAAAACAAACATTGAATGTTTTCCTAATACATAGAAGAAAAAAAAAGGAAAAAGGGTTTCAAACGAAAGGATAAATGAAGTTGAACGATTGATGAATGAAAGACAACGAAGTTAAAAAAATTGTAATAGAACTTTGAAATAAATCTATACCATTAAAATTTAAAGTAATTAAATAAAAGCCATTTCATAGTTCGAAAAAAATAATACTTTTAAAAAATAATGTACAGGGTGATTAGAATTAAAGTTCAAAATGCAATATAAGAAGAAACACTCGTCACAGTGAGTTCATATTTGATCTGAAGATACTTGAAGAAGGGGGAAATGGTATGGCATCCAAAAAAAGTTCCACCGATTTTTCCCATCCCATTGGGTATATGACCTCGCCGTGGTGGATGGGCCTTCCACTCACAGTGTTACAATTGTTGAATGACTTGGAAGTCATTTTTTCCGTACAAAAACCGAAACAATCCAGCACATGGAACACTGCAGTGGGTTGAATATGCAACTCATCTCAAATTAGTCGTCTTTTCCATTCAAACTATCACTGGCAGACGAATTCACTTCCTTTCTTACAGCGTCCTCTATTAACTATTACTCATTACTGCAAGACCCACCGGATGGCGGGTCTCCTTCTAATGTTACAATTTCTTCTTATTTCATTAGCTTTCACTTTTATTTTTTTACTATTATCCATTTTTAGATATAAAATGTGTGGCATGAAATTTCAATGTACATTAACCTAAAGTAGCGCTTCTCCAACATCAAGATAAAAGTACTTTTTAAATCACCCAGAACTACTCTTCATAAAACCATAGATGTTACTTCACTATTGTTTCTTCCAATTTAAACAAAGTAAAAACGAATTATTTTCAGTTTGAATTAAAAATTATGAATCCGTTTTAATCATAATTTAAATGCCTTTATTTTTTTGAAATTAAAAAAATTTACGATTCATTTATTTAATTTTTAAAAAAAGATTCCTGCCACATAGGACTCGTTTTGAATGGGGTGTAGTAAGAAGCCGTTGGTAATGAATGTCCTCATTACCATTCGGACACGGAATGTAGATAAAAGTCTGTCTGGGTTTCGTGACTCTCTTACAGCCACGTGAGACCGGGAAATACAGTTTAAAGTGGATTGCGAACCACTACAAACATCCAGAGCACCGCCGGGACTGTAACCCGAAACCTGTGTATCGAGCGCCAGAGCGCTAGGCCACTCGGCTATTCAGGCCCCATATCAATCGACACCACTATTAAAAAGATGCATAATGATTTAAAATCTTTCCACTCTCTATTGACTTCGATTTAAATTTCATAAAACCATAGTTGTTACTCCACTAGTTCCTTCCAATTTAAACAAAGTAAAAACGAATTATTTTCAGTTTGAATTAAAAATTATGAATCCGTTTTGATCATGATTTAAATGTTTTTAATTTTTGAAATTTAGAAAAAAATTGTGATTTTTTTTTTTTTTTTTTTTTTTTTTTTTTTTTTTAATTTTTAAAAATCATTCTTGCCACTTTGGGTTCATTTGGATACGTTCGAATGGGGTGTAGTTTTAATAATTTTCAGTTTTAATTACAAATTATTAATACATTTTAATAACAATTTAACTGTTTTTAATTTTTGAAATTTTTAAAAAAAATGTGATTAATTTAATTAATTTTTAAAAAAACATTCCTGCAACCTAGGGTTCGTTTTGAAGGGGTGTAGTAAGAAGCCGTTGGATAATGAATGTCCTCATTACCATTTTCACCAGCATGTATCTGTCACTTCATTCATGGGGAGGGCGAGTGGAGGGGAGGGGGCGGGGTGGTCGATCCCATCCATTCATCCCTCTGTCGGCGTGTGCGCGCGCATCCGGGAGAGAGAGAGCGAATCCGGCAGAGCAGCGTCCGACCTCGACCAGGATGGTCCTGCTCAGCCGCTTCTGCTGCTGGAGGTCCGTGAGAAAGGGGAGCTTCGTCAGTGGATTCTTCACCCTGGTACCACAGATTTCTTTTCTTTTCACATTTAAAGTGATGACAGTTTTAGTAGCCATGGATAGACTGTAGCTTTTTTATAATGTTAACGAAAGTGTCATCGTTTTAAAAAAGATAAGTTTACCGCAAAGGTTCTCGACCTTTGCTTTTTACCCCATGCAATTTCAAGCGCTCGGTGCCACAGGTTTCGGGTTCGACTCCCGGCGGTGCCACGGATGTTTGTAGGGGTTCGGAATCCGCTTTAAACCGTAGGTCCCGGACTGTTTAGCCTAAAGTGTGCACAAGATGACCACAGAGCGACAAACCAAACCAAATAAAAACTATGACTATCAGAGCGTCACGGAGCTGTGAGTAGTGATTTTTTTTTAGTGATGTTTATTTTTTTATCAGTGATTTTTAAAACCTGTAATTCATTTAAGGGTTAGGGTTGTACTTGACAAACTGATCTGATAATGAATTAACTAGCAAGAATGCATTTTGTGCATCAGGGAGAGTTTTGCACTTTAAGTAATTAAGTAGGAATAACTAACTGACGGCTCGTTTTTTCACATTTAAGTACTGACATTGAGTTAACTATTGCGATGACATTAAGTTGCACAACCTTTTACCCACTTTTGGTAGCCACGCAGAGCCCGTAGCTTTTTTATAATGTTAATGATGTTTAATGAAAGTGTCATCGTTTTAACACGATAAGCTTGCTTGCAATGATTCTCGACCTTTTCTTTTTACCCAGTTTGCTGCACAGGCTTTTGTTGGTATTGTTTTTTAATTGATATACTTTAAAATCTAGGGCTCTAAATGGCAGAGTGGCTAGCGCTCGGTACCCCAGGTTCGAGTCACGGCGGTGCCACAGATGTTTGCAGTCGTTCGGAATTCACTTTAAACCGTAGGTCACGATCTAATAGGATCGTAGAGCTTCATGGGGGCATTGTGACTCCGCGTCCGTGGCTTATCTGCAAGTTACACGTGCCCCCTGGGTAATGCAAAGTGAGTAACGTCTGTGCAGCGCTTGCCTGAAGGCATCCAAGACCAAGCTGTCTAAGAGTTTGCCAGCTGCATTAGCAAGGAAAAAAAATATTCTTATCATTGATTTTTTTAAACTTGTAACTCGTTTTTGTATATGAAGGGTTGTGTTGTACTTGATCTTCAACAAACTGATCTGCTATTGACTGAACAAGCATAAATGCATTTTGTAGATCAGGGAGAGTTTTGTACTTTAAGTAAAACTCTCCCTGATGTGATTGGCCTTTAAGTGATGACACTTTTTGGTAGCCCATATTTTTTTTAGCATAGCACATGTCAGCATTGAAGTAGTCATTCTTTTAACACGTTAAGCTTACCGCAAAGATTTTCGACCTTTGCTTTTTACCCATGTCACTGCTTTTAATCAGAGAGACAGTTTGTTCAACAGCTTTTTGTTTGTTTTGAATTGTTTTTTAATTGATATATTTTTAAATGTTGATGTTTATTTATTTTATTTCACATTTTTTTTCGTATAACTTGCAACTCATTTTTGTACATGAAGAATTGTGTTGTGTTAACAAACTGATCTGCTAATTACTTACTTTTACTGCACTTTTTGGTTTTCACATTTCACCCTGGTGACAGTTTTTGGTAGCCACGGATAGCCTAGAGTTTTATTTAACATGTCAGCATTCCAAGTGTCATCATTTTAAAGCGATAAGCTTCCTCCAATGATTCTCGACCTTAGCTTTTTACTCCATACCACTGCTTTTAATGGGGCCTGAATGGCCGAGTGTCTGGCGCTCGGTGCCACAGGTTTCGGGTTCGAGTCCCAGCGGGCCATGGATGTTTGTAGTGGTTCGGAATCCACGTTAAACTGCAGGTCCCGGTTTGTTTAGCCTAAAGTGGGCACAAGATGACATTCGAGCGACAAGCCAAATCTATGGCCGTAAGAGCGTCACGGAGCAGAAGTTAGACTTCTACCTACGGGTGCTCCATCAGAGCAAAAGTTGCACCCCTCCTTCCATGAGGGGCACGACAACAACAACATTGCTTTTAATCGCAGAAACATTTCGCTGCACAGCTTTGTGTTAGTATTGTTTTTAATTAATATACTTTAAAATCTTGATGTTTATATTCTTATCAGGGACTTTTTAAACCTGTAATTCATTTAAGGGTTGAGGTTGTACTTGACAAACTGATCTTTGTACATCAGGGAGAGTTTTGAGTTAAGTAGGAATAACTAACCGATAGCTCGTTTTTTCACATTTAAGTGATGACAGTTCTGGCAGCCACGGATAGCTTATAGCATTTTTAACATAGCACATGTCAGCATATAAAACCGTAAGCTTACCGTAATGATTCTCGACCTTTGCTTTTTAGCCATGCCACTGTTTTTAATCACAGAGACATTTTGCTGCACAGTTTTTGTTAATATTGGTTTTTTTATTGGTATTATTTCAAAATCTTGATGCTTAATTCTTATTAGTGATTTTTTTAATTTGCAACTCCTTTTTGTGTAATATACATACTCACATTTGTACAACATCATTGTGTTGTACTTCACCCTAATACAACATCTTTTTGTTATACTTGACCCTATTACCAGATCATTGTTTTGTGCTTAACTAAATAATTACTACTTCTTTGTTTAATAACTTGTATTTACTTTTTCTGTAGGAGCGGAATTGTAGATAGAATTAGATACCTGGCTACATAATTGTTTAAATAACTTGTGTCGTGCAGGAGGAGTTGCATGGTGCTGTTGTTCTAATGCAGCTGACAGTACTGAGACAGTTAATCTTTTATGCCGTTACTCACTGAGCACGATCCAGGGGGCACGTGCAGCTTGAAGATTGGCTACGGACGCCAGTAACACTATCCTCACAACGCTCTACGATCCTGTTAGACCGGGATCTGCCGTTTAAAGTGGATTCCGAACCACTATCAATGGCACAGCCGGGGCTCGAATTGGAAGCCTGTGGTACAGAGCGCTAACTATTCGGCCGTCAGGCCCCAACTTTTAAAAGTTATATTTAAAATATCTGTCGAATCCTATTAAATTATCTTTAAAATATCTTAAATATCGATGCTATTAGATCAACTTTTAAAAGATGAAAATAATTCGAAATATGAGAAGGAGAAATGTTGGTATTTTGTAGATTTTATTTCTAATGCAGCTGGCAGATACTTAGACATAAAAGATAATTCATCTTTATGCCATAAGTAAGCTGTTATCATTTAGCACTACTCAGGGGGGACGTGTAACTGGAAGATAGTGTTGGACCGTCATTTGATTTTGGCAAGCTAAGACATTGACAGTGTGTCAGTCTCGAAATGTGGGGAGGAGGGGAGGGGGGGTTGTAAAGGGGTAGGCAGTAGGGCGTGATATAGTTTCTAATAATAAAAAATAACTCCCTTTAAGCCAATCGAAAATCGGCTAAAAATAATGTAGAATACATTTTAAAAAACAACACAAAGTTTGATTATTATGAATATCGAAATGACTGCGTCTCTGAAATAATTTTAAATCTAAAAAATTTGTATCCCTTTTGAGACAATGAATTTTTGTGGATTTTTGTTTCCAATATTGGCAAAAAAAGTTTACAATTTTTTTTTTATCACGACTCTAATTATATATAGGACAACGCTTTCAGGAGTATTCTTTAGGAAAAATTGAAGAAATTTTTATAAGCAGATATTACAAATAAAAAAAAAAGGACTTACGATTAATAAGTTCAAAATCTCTCTTTCTTTAAGGCAATCTATAAATGTCTTCATTAGATTTACTTACAATTTTATTTACCCTTTTTTAAACTTTAACTATAATGTTATTTATGGAAACGCTGGTAAAAAACCAAAGAAAATTCTTTAGAAAGACTTCAGAATTCGAAAAAAGAAGGACGAGGGTCTGAAAATCTCTGCAAAACTCCGGAAACAGTTGAACACGTTCTGTTTCAATGCATGAAATATGCAGAGCCAAAAAACAAACTACAAAGGGCTTACAGATATAGACTCTTGGATATTTGATAGGTCAGAGGATGCTGATTATAAGATACTGCAATTTCTAGGAAAAGTCTCGTAACCCTGTACCCAGCTTTTTTTTCTCGGATTATTATTTCTTTTTGACTTTTATATTTAATCTGTAGTTTTGTCTATTTCTTTTGTTTTCAAATTTATAAATAAGAAGAATAAATTCTTTGGGGAAAAAATCTTAAAATAAGAATTTTTTGGGTTGCTTGAAAGTACAAGCAACGTTTCTTGTATTTTAAAAGGTATTCGTAATCCTTCATAGGAAATGATTTCTAGAATTTCGAGTTTTAGAGTAGTTTCTTTTATAAGGGTTTAATTTTCATTTCTGCCAAATTGTTTTGTTTGCTGTATTTTCATAAAAACCATTTGAATGAAATGATGTAAATTAACGTCAGCGAGGACACATATCAAAGCACCAGGTCAAGTCAAGGCTTACTTTTCATTTTTTTGTGGATATACTCTCCTCATCATTTCATCTTTTCCTATATTTTTTACTAATTACTTTCATCAAAACATTTCCTCTTTTTGTATCTTTTACTCGTGGGGGCCTGACGGCTGAGTGGCTAGCGCTCTGGCGCTCGGTACTACAGAGTTCGAGTCTCGGCGGTGTCATGGATGTTTGTATAGGGGTTCGGAATCCACTTTAAGTCGTATGTCCCGGCCTAATATGGCTGTTGGGCGTAGTACTGACAACCCTACCCCGTATAAAGAACCCGTCTCCTGTCAAATCTAACAGCAAGCAGACGGCTTTGGTCCACCATGAGGCTGTTGCGTCAATGAGAATGATGAGGGGGGGCAACTCCTGCAGTGGGGAAATTTAAAACATAAAAAAGTGAAAAAAGTCCACTAAAACTAACCATAATATTAAGAAATCGTTTTTCAACCTGCACTTATAATAAATAAATTTCTGTATCTCATAACCGAGTCCGAGCCAGTTCAAAATCTACCGCTGCATTCCTTCAAAAGGAAACGCCGATAAAAGTTTTGCGCTTGCAGCTTTCAACACATCCCTGCGTGACATTTTGATAATGGACTGTTGTGCCAGGTGTAAAAGAATTATTTGTGGTGCAAACACATTACAATAGTAAAGTAAAAGGGAAAAACTCTAGAAAATTCATCGAAAGCACTTCTATCATTGAAAATACAGGGCGGACCGCAGGAGAAACAAGCATTAGAACAAGCATTTAAATAAGGAATGTTTTCATTTTAAATATTAATGAATCAATGTGTCCATCGTATTTAATTTTTTTTTGAAGAACAACACATGTGTGTTTAATGCAAGTGAGTTTTCGCTCGGAATCCACCTTAATCTGTAGGTCCCGGTCTCATATGACTGTAAGAGCGTTGCGGGGGTAGTGTGACTCCACGTCCTTCCACACTTATCTTCCAGCTACACGCACCCCTTGGGTAGTGCTAAGTGAGTGACGTCTGTGCAACGCTTGCCTTAAGGCATCCTAGACAATTGCTTAAGTGTTTGCCAGCCGCATTAGAAAAAAAAATCTAAAAAATAGCAACATTCCTCCTTCTCACATTTCGAACTGTTTTCATCTTTTCCTGTATTTTTAATTACTTTTATCCCAACATTTCCTCCTTTTGTGTCTCCTACTATGTAATTGGCATCTTGCTAATTACACAGAAGTAAAGTTAGTCCACTTTAAACTGTAGAGCCACTACTTAGCCCTCGCGAACACAAAATGACCGTAGAGCGATAAACAAAATCAAATCAAACTAAAAAGATGAAAATTTCATCCCGAGACATCGAATGCAAAAAGTGAATGAACGAAATATCCTAAAACTGAATTCCCACCTGCAACCAATAATAAATAAATTAAAAATAAATAAATAATATTAATAATAATAAATAAAAAAAATGCAATAATTTAAAAAGCTGAAAAGGGAAGAAAAAAAATGTGTCAAAAATAAAACAGCAATGAAATAGATATGCTAAAATAACAATGAACATGACACTATTACTGTCATTTTAATTGAGAAAAAAAAGAACTAATATCGTACTTCATTTGTGTTCATTTAACTTATTTTACATTCATATTTAACAATAGCTAAAACATTGCCAAGTGCGCTAGTTCTGAAAAAGTAGCCGGCCTGATGACCAGTTGACTAGTGCTCTGCCCTTTGATGCTTCAGATTAGAATCTTGGCGGTGCCATGGCTGTTCGTTGGTTGTTCGGAATCCGCGTGAAACTGTAAGTCCCGGTCTAATGAGCCTAAAGTGTGCACAAAATGACAGTAGAGCGACAAACCAAACCGATTTGATTAAGTAGCTCCACCCCATGCGAGATTAATATTTCGCCTACTCCTATCCTCAGTTACGTAGCGGCCTGGTGGCCAAGTGGCTAGCGCTCTGGCCTTTGGTATCCCAGGCTTCAGGTTCGAATACTGGCAGTGGCATGGATATTTTTGTGAGTGGTTCGAAATTCACTTTAAACTGTAGGTCCCGGTCTGTTTAGACTAACGTGTGCACAAGATGACCGTAGAGCGACAAACCAAACCTCAATTACGTAAAAATAATGTATTCATTTTATGTCAACTATTATCACTGACAGTATAAGGACATAAAAACTTTTGTGACCCCTAATTTCCCCCTCTATTGAATATAGTTTTCAATATCACTTGCATATTTCGCATTAAATAATAACGTAAAAGAGTATTTTTTTTTAAACTGCTTTCAGATTTGTATGAAAAATTAAAACAAGCTCGATATCTAATTGAATAAAAAATAAAAAATTTAAAAAAAAATTATTTTATTCTTCACTTCCGAATTTGTTTGCCAACTTTTCCCAATAACGCTCTGGCCTTGACCTCCATCAACGCTATTTTTGTCCTGACGAGCAAGCCTCAACTTCATTGGCTGTCAAAAAGGTTAGCCATCGGCGAATGCTAGCTTTAAAAATTATCATTATGAGTTTGGCAAAAACAAGCTCCATTTCTAACTTGGATACAAAGTTACTGTGGTTGTTACTAAGGTAATGCAATTAAATTCGCTGTTTGAACCAACAGATATTTGCGAACAAACATTTTCCAGGGTTAAAAAAAATCGTTAAAAGCAACCCTTTGAGTGAACACTTTGTGCTTGGTTACGACAAACAGCACAATAAATAACAAAACGGTCACGAATCAATACAGCATTGTACTGTCACATATACATTTCTTTTTGTTATATCATGCTATTTGCTCTTCAAATAGTATGATATAACAAAAAAAAAATATGTATATGTGACATATATATGTAGAAAGAGAGAGAAAGATAAGCGAAGTACATCAATAATAAGTACTTTTCAATTTATTAATTTCATTTTTATTTATTTATTCATGCTCCTCTTAATAAAATAAATTATTATTGCTTTTATTGAAATAGTATTGACCTACTGAATTGAACGAAAAATTAGCTGATATTGCCTGTTATTAAAAAAAGTCACCTACATTCTAAATTAAATGAAAGCAACGAATATCTTTATTGAATTATTAAATAATATAACAAATATAATAAAGTGGGAAAATAGAACAATTGTTTAAATATTAATTATTTATTCATTTTTTTTATTTTTAAGCACTATACATAAATTTAAATTAAATGATAATTTAAAATGTTTCATTAGAACTGAATATTAACCATGCGATTGCAGTTCGCTAGATAGATATTCGGTATCATGTACTAGCCAATGTCTGTGCGACCTTCACAAATCGAAACAATTACAGATTGAATATCAACCAACTTATATAGTATGAGTTGTTCCAGAGTGATTGGTGATAGACTACGAGTTGAGAAATGTCTACTCTAATGAGAAGCAAGGGAAGCGGATACCCCACATACATGACGAATAATTTGAAAGGAGAATTTTGGTAAAGAAGGAAGAGAGTTCTTCGACGAGTCGACCAAAAGTGTTGTTTTTTTCCTAAAGTGACTGAACGGGCCGGATTTTCCAAAGTGAATCCTTTGTGGTTATATTTATCATGACGTGTGGTAATTGACGTCTGCCGCAGACCAGGCAATTAGATTTTCGTAGACTCGAGAAATCTGAAAATCCCGGTTCTTGGAGTGAACGGAATTTGTGAATCAAATTATTTAATTAAATTTTTTTTTTAAATAGAGTTTTGTATACGTGTATATAGTGCTTGTAAATAAAAATTAAAGTGTTCCCAGGAAACTGAAAGTGACCCTCTTCTTGAAGCCGTTATAAATCTAGTATAGTCCGAGTATATATATCATATATTTTTAGTATATATACAGTATATATGTCTTAAAATTTTATTTACCCGAAATGAATATAATTTTTAAGTAATTTAATTTAGTTTAAATAATAATTATTTTTTTATGTTTCTAGAGGACAAAAAATAAACTGCAATCAAAGAATTATATACAGAAATTCACATGCATTGTCCTTAATAAAAAAGATGGACATACTAATTCATTAATATTTAAAATGAAAATATTCCTTATTTAAATGCTTGTTTTAATGGATTTTCTCTTTCGGTTTAAGTCCGCCATGTATTTTCAATGACAGAAGTGCTTCCTATGAATTTTCTAGAGTTGTTCCCTTTTCGTATCGTGATGAGTTTGCACCAAAAATAATTCTTTTACAGCAAGCACAATAGTCCGCTAGAAAAATGTCACGTGTCGAAAGCTGCACGCTCAAAACTTCCCTTTTGAAGGATTGCAGCGGTAGATTTGGACTCGGTGCAGTTTGAGAGAGACAGAAATTTATTTGCAATAAGTACAGGGTGAAAAACCTTTTCTTAATAATATGGTTAATTTTAATGTATTTTTTTTTATTTGTAATATCACAGCACTCCACACATTCTGTATTCTTCTTCGTTTGTGCTGCTTTTCCTCTTCATTTTCAATAATAAATTAATATTTTTAGGGGCCTGAATGGCCCAAGTGTCACAGGTTTCGGGTTCTGTCTGTTGTGCTCTAGCATGGTGCCACCATGCTGGACATGCCAACATGCACCATGCACCACCAACCAACAATGCAAATCGTGCCACCTCTAAATACTCATCACCCTAAGATGGTGTTATCCCCCTAAGATCATCATCATATGGTGTCATCGTCACCCCAGATGCTCTTCTTCTGGGGTGACTTCTTAGGGTCTTTTGGGTGACCCAAACTGCAGCGATTCCTTAAATCATAATTTATCCACCAAAGCGCATGTCTTTGAAGCCAGTTGATACCAAAAAAGTGACTTTATGAATTAAAGGGTTATGAAGTATCATCCCCATAACTCCTTTCCTTTTAAAACAAGTAATATTAAAAAAAAAATTTTTTTTAATCAATTCCTACTTTTTTTTCACTCTATTGCAGAAAAGTCCTTCACAAATAATCTTCATTCATTTTTTTAAGTTCATCTGGTGCCCTCTACGGGTAGATACAGGCAACTCAAATCTAAAAAAAAATCTAAAATTAATTAAATTTAACGAATGAATTAATATTTGAAATGACTGTATTCACATCCAGTGTGATCCACCACAAGTTTTAAAAAAATGTATTTGAACTCGAGTGGATGAATAAGAAGTGTTTTATGAACGATAGAAAATGTGAACAAGATATACACTCAAGAGCCAAAACATTATGACCACCGCTACATTTTGCAATGAACTCGCCTGAATGACGTGGAAGGCACGTGATCAGGTGGAAGTGGTATTTAACTGCTGCTGGAGAGTCTGAAGAATCATTCTTTCACTTACTTCTGGGTGGGATGGGAAAGGCTGCGGATCTAAGCGACTTTGATAGAGGGCAGATTGTAACGACTCGAAGACTCCGAACAAGTATTTCCGAAACTGCATGACTCGTGGGTTGTTCGCGATCTACAGGTGTTAGTACTTATGCAAAGTGGATGAATGACGGTGAAACCAGCAGTAGACGACATGGTGTTGGACGTCCACACGCTATCACAGAAAAAGGTCGTCGGAGACTGTCTCGCATGGTGAAGCAAAACCGGAGCCAGACAGTGGCTCAGCTGACAGCCCAATACAATGCAGGGCCAAGTAGAATAGTATCGAAGCACACTGTTCAGCGGACACTGTTGGATATGGGACTACGCAGCAAACGTCCCACTCGTGTGCCTTTGCTGACCAAGCGTCATCGCCAACTGCGCCTGCGTTTGGCCCGGGAACATCGTGACTGGTCCATGGATCAGTGGAAGAGAGTTGACTGGTCAAATGATTCACGGTTTGTCATTCATCACGCCGATGGCGGTGTCAGGATACGCCGTCTTCCAGGCGAACAGTTGCTCCCTCAATGTACAGTAGGCTAAAATTGTGTTGGAGTGGTTCCAGGAACATGATGCTGAATTTCAGTTAATGTCCTGGCCGCCTAACTCACCGGATCTCAATCCGATAGAACACATTTGGGATGTCTTGTGACGGCAGCTCAGGGTTCAAAGACCACCCATTCGCAATATCTCGGATTTGCGTGACCGTTGCTTAAACATCTGGTACAATCTGTCTCCGGCCATCTACCAAAAACTTGTGGCATCCATGCCAAGGCGGGTTGAAGCTGTGTTTCGCGCCAAAGGTGGGCCAACTCGTTAGTGACCGCTGGTCATAATGTTTTGGCTGTTGAGTGTATAAAGGGAGAGTGGGAGCTAATAGTAGGAATTGAAAAATAGCAGCGCTTTTATACTTTGAAGTCTCCTCTTTCTCGAAAAATTCTTTTGATGGATCAGAATTTGGGCGCAAAGGAAGCGCTGTTCGAAATTAATTCGCCCCAATTATCTCGCAGTGCGGAACGGCTTTTCATAAAAGGATGAAAAGCTCCCCGTCGACAGCCCTCTATTAAGCGGAAGATTAAGGAGCGGCGCAGATGAGCGCCCTTTGATCGATCGTGATGTAAATGAATCATTCCCCCCCTTTCAATGTGCGTAAGGCAAGAATGCGAACAATTGCAAAATTTTTAATTGATGCTCATCCAATCATCCCAAATTCACGTTATTAATAAGATAGATACAATGCTTAAGATGTCAGAAAACGAGCAATCATGACGTTTTTTTTCAATTCCTTCTATTAGCTCACACTCTCCCTATCTATATCTTGTTCACATTTTCATCGTTCATAAAACACTTCCTATTCATCCACTCGAGTTTAAATACACTTTTTTATTGAACTTGTAACTTTTTTTTTAGATTTAAGTTGCATGTATCTACCCATAGATGGCGCTAGCCGTAAGAGGAAAATTTCAACTTTATTTGTAAAGGATTTTTCTGCAGTAGAGTGAAAATAATAATATAAAAAAAATTCAAGTCAATTCCTAATTTTCTTTCTCTATATTGCAGAAAGTCTTTTATAAATAATTTTCATTCATTTTTTAAGTTTATCTGGCGCCCTCTATAGGTAGATATACTCAACTTAAATCTATAAAAAAACTAAAATGAATGACTTAAATTGAATGAATTAATTAATATTTGAATAAACTGCACTAGCATCCAGTGTCATCCACTACAAGTTTTTTAAAAAGAATGCATTCCAACTCGAGCGGGTGAATGAAAAAGTATTTCATGAACGATTGGAAATGTGAACGAGATATATATACAGGGAGAGTGTGAACTAATAGTAGGAATTAACTTAAAATTTTTTTATATATATATTACTTGTTTTTATTACTATCAAGCATTGAATCACTGCAAAATTTTGAAACAAAAGTTTGGTATAAAATTTCAGCTGTCATGCTTATCGTTTTGCCGCCATCTTTGTTTCATGCACAGGATGGCTCGCTATGGCTCCGCTATAAGAACGCATGCGCAATGGATATTCTCAGTTCAGTGGTTATGTGCAGTGCAATACATTGTATCGGATACGCATGCGCGTAGATGGAGGAAAGTACTGGAATATGCAATAAAGAAAAAGTTAACGGTATGCAAAAATCTGCAGATACTAAATTACTATATCAAACTTTAAAAAAAAAACCTTATTATTATTATTGTCCTTATTATTATTTTTGTTAACATGCGGTTTCAAACTTCTTAGTTAAAAAATCGTTAAAAATAAAAAACCACCAATTGTTTGGTATTTTTTGACGCTCTGCGACCATTTTGTGCACACTTTAGGTTCATTATACTCGTACCTACAATTTAAAGTGGATTTCGAATCCCTCACAAACATCCATGCCACCGCCAGGATATAGTATCAAAGCCTGTGGTACCAAAGGTCAGAGCACTAGCCAATTAACCACCAGACCGCTAACACTGTCCAAAGGAGCCTGACATTACATTAAGAAAAAATGCTGATATGAAATTTTTATGACATTGAGAAAAAAACTTAATTTTGAGGAACATTGACTTTATCGTGTGTAAAATGATATATTTTTTGAGCTTTTTCACTTTGGGGGGAAAAAACCCGAGAAAATGACCGGAAAAAGCTAAAAGCGTCATTTTTATTTTAAAGAATATATCTCCTGCATTACCAAAAATATTTTCTTTAAAATGGATATCTCGATTCTCATAATACGAGTTTGTATATTGTTAAGGCCGGAGGCCTGAATGGCCGAGTGGCTGGCGTTATGCACCATAGGTTTCGGGTTCGAGTCCCGGCTATGCCATGCATGTCTGTAGTGGTTCGGAATCCACTTTATACCGTAGTTCCCTGTTTCACAGGATAGTAGAGTTTTGTGGGGGTAGTGTTACTCCGCGTCCGTAGCTTATCTTCAAGCTACAAGCACCTTCTGGTTAGTGCTAAGTGAGTAACGTCTGTGCAGCGCTTGCCTTAAGACATCCAAGACAATTGTCTAAGTGTGCCAGCTGCATTAGAACAAAAAAAAATGTTGTTAAAGCCGTACAACGTGTCAATATTAAGACTCATTTCTTCTGTTATTTTGAAAATGTAGTGTTGTCTGTTATGCAGCTGCTGGATTAGTAAAAAGGTGCGGTTGGGTTGAGACATAGGTTTGAGAACTCACAGCCTTATTGAGACGCACAAATACTACGTACACATATAATTAAAGATGGACACTGTTTGACACGTTTAAAGACATCTAATTAAAGAATCGAGGAAGGATTCCGCTTCTAAACCGAAAATAAAGATATTTCCTCTTGGGTTGAGAGATTGTAAGCTAAAAGTTTCTCAGCGGCAGCGTCGATAGCGCTGCACTTCCTCTTGGGTGAGAGTCTCGATGCCTACTGACCCTTTCTACTGAAAGCCCCTTAGTTGGAACTACTCTTGCAGTGAGTAGGAGGTAGCACGGTTACGAAATGTTTAACGTCCTGTAGCAGACAATTTTTTTTCTTCTTTCTAACGCAGCCTAGCACTTAAACAGCTTGGTCTTGGATACCTTAAGGCAAACGCTGCACAGACGTTACTTAATTTGCATTACCCAGGAGGCGCGTGCAACTCGAAGATAAGCTACGGACGCGGAGTAACAATGCCAACGCAACGCTCTACGATCTTATTATACCGGGACCTACGGTTTAAAGTGGATTCCAAACCACTACAAACACCGCCAGGATTCGAACCCTAAACCTGTGGTACCGAGCGCCAGAGCGCTAGCCACTCGGCCATTCAGGCCCTGTAGAGCACACAATTAATTGCTTGCTTCTTTTACCAGCGATGTAACGATGAAGTTAATTCTTGAATTGATTTCGTTAATTAATTTTTATATTTTCATTTAATTTTAAATTCAGTTTAAATTTTTTTTTTTTTTTTTTTTTTTTTTTTTTTAAGACTTTTTATTTGTTTTTAAAACAGTCTAAATGACGAAAAAACAATTTGAAATAGAACAATAAAAATATAGATAAAAGAAAAATGGTTTTCCGCATTTTGATGAAATTTATGGAAGTGGCTTTCGTCAAAATTGAAATGACTTAAAACAAAATATAAAATGACTGATTCGATCTGATTCGAAAACAAATAGATCGCCCTGGGCCTGAATGGCTAGCGCTCTGGCGCTCGGTACCACAGTTTTCGGGTTCGAGTCTCGGCGGTGCCATGGATGTTTGTAGTGGTTCAGAATCCACTTTAAACCGTAGGTCCCGCTCTAACACGATCGTAGAGCGTTGCGGGGAGTGACATATTAAAAAATAAGAAAAAACTAACTGTTCATATATATATAGTGATTAGGGGATTATAGTCCTTGTTGCTTCACATCCCTATATACCACTTCATTCATCAAGTAGATCGCCCTTTTCAATTTGGCGATAAATTTTTTTCGCCAATTCGGTGCTAAAAATCGGTATTTGGAGACACGGCCGGTAAGCAAATTATCCCCACAAAATGCAGTTTTTCCGTTTCTTTCTCCCATGTAAAGCGCAAATTCAGACTGATTCTCTGTAAAAGTCTTCCCGAAAACAATGTCCCGCCTTCATCTCCGGTCAGAGGGCTTTTCGTGGCTGGCATCAGTGAAACATAAAGTCCAGTCATCTTAAAAAAATTTTTTTTTAATTTAAAAAAATAATTTTAATTTTACTTAACGATTGAAAAACTTTTTTTTTTTTTTTTTTTTTTTTTTTTTTTGCAAAATTATAACACCTCTAATGTTTAAATTTCTTTTCCATGAGAATATCTTCATAATTTCTTAAGTAACAGGTAATATAAAAAGAATTTTTCTTCAGTCAATTCCTACTTAGGTCAACAAAGAAAAATTTTATTTTAATTACTTTTTATTAAATAATTACAATTAATATAAATATGTATATACGTATAACAAAATAGAAAGCGAATTTCCTTCAAATTTTCCATTGTCCTTTCTATATTTTCTCCCACATAAAACTAAAATTAATTCATTAAATTCAACGAATGAATGAATAATTGAAAAAACTGTATTCACATCCAGTGTCATCCACGGCAAGTTTAAAAGAAAATGCATTCGAACTGGAGTGGAGGAATAGAAAGTGTTTGTATGAACGATTGGAAATGCGAACAAGATACATATATAGGGAGAGTGTGGGCTAATAGAAGAAATTGAAAAAAGTTGAATTAAAAAAAAATATTTTAATGAAAAAAAAAAAGAACTAAATCAAAATGAAACCTTTCACTTTATTGCTAGGTTTTCCGTTTCAAGAAACAATAATTCTATTAGAGATGATTTTTATCAAACTATCTATTCCACGAATAAGCTATTTTCTGATCAAAACTTTTACATTTAAATCGCTTCTCTAGAATTCCAATTTTCATGCAAAGCTGCGACTGAAGTTCGACCGATTGTAGCCGGGAGGGGGTGGGGGGATTGGAGAGAAAACCCACCAATATTCGATTTTTCTCGTTTTTATGCAAAACAGCACTTTTTTGAAAAGTTTCAGAATCCGAATGTTTTGGGGGGTTTTTTTGCGCCGATTGTCCATAAATATTTATATCTCTGGATAATAAATGGAAATGGCTTTCGAGGAGAACAGATGGTTCGGAGTGCGACAGGGGAAGGGCAGAATTAAATTCTTTTTTATCTGAAGGGCCATCGATATCATTGAAGAGGCAAAGAGGCGAAAAGTGGCATTTCTTATGATAAGAAATATCTAAAGTAATAAGTCTATGCTGTCACACACACACAATTTTACCCCTTGATTTATTATTTAAATTTTTCTATTCAATTCCTCCTGTTAGCTCACACGCTCCCTCTATATGTCTTGTGCACATTTTCAATCGTTCATACAAATACTTTTTATGCATCCACTCGAGTTCAAATACATTTTTTTTTTTTAACTTGCAGTGGATGACACTGGATGTGAATGCAATTTTTTCAAACATTATTTCAGTAATTAAATTTAATTCATTCATTTTAGATTTTTTTTAAATGTAAGTTGCATCTCTATCTACCAATAGAGGGCTCCAGATAAACTTAAAAAAATGAATGAAAATTATTTTTTTAAGGACTTTTTGCAATACAGTGAAAAAAAAGTAGGAATTGAATAAAAAAATTTTTTTTTATTACTTGTTTTGTTTCATAATTTTCTTATCAAAAAGCATCGCATATTTATGGCAATACTGCACCAAGTAATAATTCGTGCAGGTTCGAATCCACTAGACACATTGCTGTTACATCTTTCAGAAATGTAGATATTCGAGGGTGACTGTCACACAACGTCTCGCATCCATAGTTAACTTATCTGGTGTAAGTCTATTACACCACATCACTGTGCCTAGAACTGAGTTGCCCCTTTACAGTTTGGGAAGGATGTGGGTGAGAAGAAGTCTGATTTGGCTCTGTGATGCTCTATGGTCCTATGAAAGCGGGACCTACAGCTTAAAGTGGATTCCGAACCACTCCAAACATCCATGGCACCTCCAGGATTTGAACCTGTAGTACCGAGAGCCAGAACGCTGCCAATCGGCCACCAGGCCCCTCTACTGGAGGTCTATCGAGTTTTTCAAATTCAGCAGACTTTTTCCAGATAAGATATGCAAATGATGGACAGTGACTCCTGAAAAAGTATCGTAGGGAACTCCTTTAGGATACGCAAATACGGGACAGTTCCACCTGAAAAAGCAATAATATACCCTCTCGTCTTAACCCATCCACATGTATTTGTAACATACCTAAGTGGAATAGGATGCCTAGACACACATAAATATGTTTTTTCAATACGCATAAAAACTTTTTAACTAATAATAAAATTTTAAATACGCATATTTTTAATTTAATAAGTTGCTAAATTTAAATTTTTGAAACTAATTTTGCGGGGTTAGCTGTTATTTTTGTTTAAAATGTTAAAATTAGAATTTATGAAATAAAAAAAATGCATACGTTTAACAAAAATAACTTCTTTGCAGTACAATTAAATATAATAAATTTAAAATGAAGATAAGTTTAAAAGAGGCAAAGTGATAGATCTTATCATCTCTAAGTCTGCTGTCACACACATATATATATTTTACGCCTTGATTTAATATTTAAAATTTGCTATTTTGTTTAATAATTTTCTTATCAACAAGTCATATAAAAAATTTTTTAATTCAATTCCTACTTAGGTCACCAAAGAAAAATTTTATTTCAGTAACTTTTTATTCAATAATTACAATTAATATAAATATGTATATACATATGACAGAATCCCAATAGTAAGCGGCAAAATAGAAAGCGAATTTCCTTGCTATATAGGATGTTGGACTATTATTTTTGTTTGTTACTATTGATTCGCTTTCTATTTTTTTTTTTTTTTTTTTTTTCGTTTCTAATTTATGAAGCTAATGGTGATCTATAATATCTCATTCTATCCATCTCTTGTAATGCTTCATTATTGCAAGAAACCTTTCCAGTGAGTTTCGAGCAGTCCAATTCTTCAATTAATTAAATTGAATGAATGAATCAATATTTGAAAAAACTGCATTCACATCCAGTGTCATCCACTACAAGTTCAAAAAAAAATGCTTTTGAATTCGAGTGGATGAATACAAAGTATTTTATGAACGATTGAATATTTGAACAAGATATTTTTTTTCCTAATGCAGCTGGCAAACAGACAAGGACTTGAATGCCTTAAGGCAAGCGCCGCACAGACGTTACTCACTTTGCATTACCCAGGGGGCGCGTGTCACTTGAAGATAAACCACGGATGCGGAGTAACCATCCCCCGCTACGCTCCTATTAGACCGGGCCCTACTGCTTACTGTGGATTCCGAACCACTACAAACATCCATGGCACCACCGGGACTCGAACCCGAAGCCTGTGGTACCGAACGCCAGAGCTCTAGCCACTCGGCCATTCAGGCCCTTGAACAAGATAGATAAATATATATATATAGGGAGAGTGTGAACTAAAATTCGACATTTTAAAAACAGAGATGCTTTTAAAATGTAATATTAGTATTTAGTTATTTAGTAATTAGATATTTAGTAATTTTTAGATAACGATTACTTAAAGTATCCTTATGTAAGTGATATTTAATAAAATATTTGAAATTTGTAAATTAAAGCAGACCGTCTTCGGAACTTCTGCAGATTTAAGACGCTTTTTGTGGTTTTGTAACCAACTGGCTCTCAAAAACGCCAGTTTATGTTTACTGTAAAAAAAAAAAAAAAAAAAAAACTTTCAAGGCGTTTGGTCACTCACGAAATAAAGAAATAAAATAAATTATTTCTAAAAATAGCAGAGGTTTTTTTTTTATCCTTAAAAAGAATTTTCCACTGAATGAAAATGAATTATGTATGGGGGGAAAAGATTGAAGAAATCAAATTCTTGTAGAAAGGCTTCAACAATTCTAAATGAGCGATAACACGCCGGAATTATTTCCCGCCTTGTCCAGCGGCGGCTCCATGTTAATAATCATATGGAGTGCTTTATGGGCGCTCATAACCGCTCAACAATGATGGGGAATCGTTTGTTGGGCCACAGCGCCGGAGATCGCAAACTGAAAATCGATGTCGCCCAACATCGGGCTCGGGGTGGTCGACCTCCCCCCTACCCTCCTCCCCATTGGCCGAGCGCCAAAGAGGACGGAGTGTCCTCTGAGGAATGTTTACCCGCAAACGATACCATCTCCACCCTTTGCCCCCAAATTCCAGATGAACTGTCACACCCATTCCGGTAAATATCCGGCACTGCCCTGCACCCAACACCCTCTCATAAATACCAAACAACTAGAGGATGATTACATTAAACTTCACCACCGGCCTTCATTTGGAGAGCCCACACACGATGCATGTTTTATGTAGTAAACTAGCACATATAACAGACTTCATCAAATATAACTTAACTCGTTTGTACCAGAGAGATAAGCTCCTACTTTTATAGCTAGTATAGATGTCAGGGAAATATACTTTAATCTGAAAAGTGAATCAATAAATTGTTCATTTATTACTGCTTATATATTAGGAGATACGATATATATATATATACTACTGTGTCCAAAAAGTAAGACCCATTTTCAATTTAAATTTCCCGGCGTTCATGGAATTTCAATTTTTTTTTTCTTTTTTAGGTTGCTGGCACTGTCCTTGACATCTGTGCGAAATCTGACCTCAAAATATTCATGAGTGTTTAGAGTTACGCTTGGCTTTGTGGCACGCTGAAACAGATTCCGACGATTTTTGAAATGTCTGAATTCATTGAGCAAAGAACTTGCATTCAATTTTGTTTGCGGAAACAGAAGACATTCGGTGAGCATTCCTGTATCGGAAAGCAATGCTTACAACTGGTATAAACAGTTCAAAGAAGGCAAAGAACGCGTTGAAGACAAAGAGCCCTCTGGTCGACCATCAACCGCAACCGACGAAGCTCATGTCCAAAAAATAAAGATTTGGTGCTTGCAAACCATAGATTTACAATTAGAGATCTTGCTGATGATTTTGCAATTTCAAAAAGATGGTCTATTCCATTTTGAGTCTCAAACACGTCAAATCTGAATTGGTACCGAAAACACTGCATTGATTCTTCGTGCCTTTTTCGCCAAAAATGGAACCCATATCGTTCCACAACCACCTTATTCCCGCCTTGCGACCTCTGGCTATTCCCAAAACTCAGAAGACCACTCCGGGAACATCGTTTTGAGTCGATTGAAGAGATTCAGCGTGAATCGGCGCGCGCTTTGAAGGCCATCCCTATCCATGACCTTTTAGCAAGCATTGAGGTTTGGAAAAAAGTTGGCATAAGTGCACTGTGTCCGGAGGGGATTACTCTGAAGGCGATGAAATAAATTTGGAACAATAAATAGTTTTCGAAAAAAAAAAAATAATTTGCGTTGCTTTTTCGGCACAGTAGCACATAGTATCCTTCAATATTTATGCAACAGTATATATATATTGAAAGCTAATTATATAGCTATATATATATATATATACATATATATTCAAAAGTGTTTGGATTCAAGATGTAGTACTATTATTTATTTTATTTTTATTAACATCCTTTTAATTAATAAAAATTGCATAATTGTCGTGTAAGATTGATGAGTTAGGGTCTGCTACTGAACAACATTCCTTACTTTCTTGTAGTCACCATGGCTAAAGCAGTTCGCCTTCAAATCAATCCTAGCAGTTTTAAGTGACTGGCCTTGCACTTTGTTTATGCACTGAGCAAAGGCATGTGCGGAATTGTAGCCTTTTGAATTCTAACGGCGATACGTATATTATCAAGGAATCGGATGTCACCGTGAGAATGAACGTTTATCATAGCCCATTTTCCCCCACCTCACGCTGAGACACCCATCCCTATGATTACGAAATTTCGAACATCAAGCGGGTAATTTGTTGAATTAAACGAAGGTAACCTAAAATATTTAAGGTTGCAGCATTGGTAACTAGGATTAAATAGCGAACTTTTAATGGTTTTTTAATTGGGTCGAGGATTGGGTCGTATTGTGAGCAGCCCAAAGTGGGCAGCACCAACGAACGCTGAACGCTCATTTAGCACTATCCAGGGGGTGTATGTAGCTTTGAAGATTTGCTACGGACGCGAGTAGCACTACTCTCTACGATCCTAGACTGGAACCTACGGTTTAAAAGGGATTCCGAACCACTCCAAACATCCATGGCAGCGCCGGGACTGTGGGCCCGAACCTGGGGCACCGAGCGCCAGAGCGTTAGTCACTCGGCCATCAGACCCCACTTTTGAATGGTAAAATGGCAATGCAGTTTTTTTTTTTAATTTTAGGTGGTTGCAATTCAGTGGTTAATATGTTTTATTTATTTATTTATTTTACGTCAACCTGTATGTGAACAGCGCAAAATATGACGTGAACTACGAAATATTCACCAACCAGGAAAAGTCGCCAGATTCGCGTACAATGGTAAATTGGGTAATTTCTTAATGAATATGGATCCATTTTCGGAATTTGTTTTCAAGTTCGTGTAGACTTCGTACTTTTTTTTCCTCCCAACTATTAAGTATTCCTCCAACTTCCCTCTTCTGTACTAGAAGTATTCCTCCCAATTTTGTTGAAATTTGCATGTAAATTGAGGCCGTGTATAAGGATGGCATGCATGCACACAAAAATTTTGAGAAATATATATATAGAGAGAGAGAGAGATTTATGAAAATATAGGGTGTTGTGGAACTTTATATACAAATTTGGAGGTAGGCAGCATTAGCCAAGTATCAAAATAACACTGTACGGTCTATCCGCAGTAGGTAAAAAGACATTAGGAGGTTGTTATTATGAAGCACAAGAGCCAGATTGTAAGTATTGCGAATATTATAATGGCTTTGTTCCACAATTGTATTGTGGTTCTAGGAAGCACATGAGAGTATAACGAATACTGTTGTATGAATACTGTACGATGAATACTGTATGACGAATACTGTTGTATAACGAATATTGTTGTACTGTTGTATGCTGTCTCAAGCTCATTCATTGTTAGTTATCCTTCTTTTTTTTGCACTGATTTGTAACATGTGTGCTGACTTGTGTATATATATATTTTTATTTCTTTTCTTTAAATAAATGTGTTAATCTGGCAAACCTGATGCTAATTACTACGCCTGCTTCAGATTTATGTTAATTAGCTTTGCTGTCGATAAGTTTTAAGCTAATTATTATCGATGAATGCATTTTAATCAAGGGTGAATGAGCGTACTCAAACAAGTGTGAAGTGTTTCAAAGCGGAATGGATTATCGAAAGCGTGTTTTTTTATGACTAGCTGGAATAGAACGAAAATGGTAAGGTGACTGTAAGCGTTGTCAAATGATTTACAATTTCAATGAGTCTGGGAAGCATAAAAGAAATTTTGAGCTTAGCTAAAATCAGAATAATTGTTAGAGTAACATATATTGAGAGTACAAAATTATTGAAGGTTATTATTTTGAAATGCTGTCTTCAACTTTTTGTTCAAATAACGGGACTTTGCCGACTGACCTATAAGAAACGCATTGGTAACCTTCATTCCGTCATCCTGATGATGAAAAAAATGTGGCCAGCCGTAAGATTTTAAAATTCCGTTTGTCAATTTCAATTCCATCAATGTATCTGCATTGACTTTAATTTTTCAAGCTTTTGGGAAGATAAATATGTAAGTGCAAATAAGGGAATTAAATGTGGCCTGAATGACCGAGTGTCTGGCGCTCGATACCGAGGTTTCGAGTACTGGCGGTCTGTAGTGGTTCGGAACCGTAGGTATCCTAGGACTGCAAGAGCTTCACGGAGCCGAGTCAGACTTCTCGCTACGGGTGCTCCATCCCAACAGAAGCTGCCAAGAGTCCATACGGGTTCGTGGGCTTGGCCTAAGTGTCTACCAAGGGGGATAAGTAACAACAGCAGTGAATTAAATATGAGTGTTGACGTGAGTCGTCTCTTAATGTTTCTTTTATTTGCAGACTGTCTACCTGGTTCTACTCGTGACGTCTGTTTTCCACGTGAGCACAGCAGCCAGATATCCAGGTGAGTGTTCCTTACCCTTCCCTAAGAGTGAATTTTCCACCACATGTTTAAACTTCACAGATTGATCCCCTCAGTCTTCGATTGGCCAGCATTCTACGGCATAAGATTCTAGTATCCGGTGGAAACTCCTCTTTAGACATATCTGAAGATGTGTGTGGTAAAAGAACCCCCATAATCTAGATGGAGCTTGCGAAGGTAATTCGAATTTCAAGAAATATTCCTTCCGTCCATTTCGCTAGTATTTAAAACTCAAAGCAACTACTCTTATAAAAGTAAGAATGCAGATGCTGTTTAGTATTTTCGATATTTTACAGCTACGTTCAATGATGCACGATGCAGATGGAAAGATGAATCTTTTTATGAAGGGGATGAATTTTTCAATTTTATATTTATTTTTGTCGTACACTTTAAATTTAAATAAAAGGAATTTATTTGTAGAATGGATGGGTTTTTTTTTATCTTGCCTGTGAAAGAAAACTATAAAATTAAATTGGACCCAGTCGCCTGCATGAACCTCTAAAAGTTGCAAAGATTGAGAGATGTATTGGCAGAGTTCCAGCAATTGGGTGACCACTTTTGTTAGAATTTTTTCTTTTTATGTGATGAATAATATTTCAGCGCCTCCAATCTTTAACGAATTAGACCATTTACAAACGGTTAAATATCATGAGCACATCATTAACAATAAAGTTCACGATGAAATTATTATGCTATTAACTCATTTCCACTTTTTTAACTTGGCTTATTTTTAATTATTTTAACGCATTTATAGAAATGTAAGCTGTTCTCAACTTTCTAAATTTGTCTACCTGGAGGGAAAATAAATTTCACCATAATTATGCTATTCCCGTTAGTTCGGCATAAAAAATAAAAATGTAATTTTAAATATTCAAATTTCTCATGAATATGTAATTATTATTTATCATTTAATAAACTATGTATATTCATATGATAAAATGGTAATTTGTCATATATATATACATAGTTTATTGTAAAGAAAATCACACATAAGTATATCATTTTCTTTATCATGCATTTGTTGATATCGTCTTTATTCTTTTCTTTGTTTATCATTTTTATTATCATACATCTATTATTATCAATTTTTACTATCATTTATAAATTATTATTTATGTATATGTATGTATTATGTGTAGATATCATTACCATTTCCTTATTTATTTTATCATATTTCAGTAAAATCATTTATTCGAAATGAAAATATTTTTAAAGGCATTTAAACATGCGTTCATTTATTTAATGACTTCGCAATTTCTCTTGGGTTACAGTTTAGCACAATTTTTTCGCTATTAGCGCTTTACACAACGTGAAAATGGGATTTCCGTACGAAAAATGTACTCCACAATCTTATTACAGGTGGTTATCAAAATAATGGAAACACCTGTGAATAAAAGAGACATTTAAGAATGTGCTTCTAAAATGTAATCTTGGCTACCAGTTCTGTTTTGTTGTTTCCTATCCCACTTGGCTGGCCAAGCCCATACGTACTCATGATTGAAGGGGAAGGAAGCAGCTTCTGTTGTGATGCAGCACCCCGTAGGTAGTAGTCTGACTTTGGCTCCGTGACGCTCTTACAGTCATGGGAGACCTACGGCTTAAAGTGGATTCCGAATCACTACAAACATCCATGGCACCGCCGGGACTCGAACCCGAAACCTGTGGCACCGAGCGCCAAGAGCGCTAGACACTCGGCCATTCAGGTCCCAAATGTGTGAATGCCAACGGCACGCGGTGTTCCCAGGTGGTCACCCACCCAAGTACTGACCGCGCCCAATGATGCTTGACTTCGGTGATCTAACGAGAGCCGGTGTATTCAGCATGGTATGGCCGTTGGCTCTGGTCCTATACCAGTTCTTTATTTAATATAAAAAGTATATATCATGGTAGTAGTGGTGAAGTCGTATACGTCTTGGATTTATGTCAAAGGTTTAAAATGTCAGACCTTACAGACTTTCAAAAAGGCCAAATTGTAGGAGCCCGCCTAACTAGAGCAATTGTGACCGAAACATCCCTGATTTTAGGCTTTTCTGCAGGTACGATGTCTGAAATCATGACAGCATACACACAGCGCCTTGAGACAAGCTCAGCAAAGCAAAAGAGTGGACGGAAGGAGAAGCTCAGTGAAAGAGACCGACGGGTATTGAAGCAGATAGCCATGTCTAAAAAGAAAACAACTGCATCCAGTAACAACAGAGCTCAATAAGCATGTGGATTCTCCGGTGTCAATAATTACAATTAGGTGGCACCTTCATAAACAGGACATATATGTTAGAGCAACAATTACAACGCCACTTGTCACAACTATTAATGCCAAACGTCGTCTACAATGGTGCCACTAAACCTGGTCGATTGATAAGTGGAAGACAGTTATAGGATTCAACGAATCATCTTTCACACTTTTCTCCACAACAGGACGGGTGCACGTTTGTAGGACAAGTGTATGATCGTGATTGTCTCCTTCCAACTATCAAACACGGAGGCAGATCTATCAAGGTATGAGCAGCTATGTCGTGGTTTTCTGATGGTCCTGTCGTAATCCTGAAGGGAAAGTTCACTGAGGGAAAAGTATAGAAAAGTTTTAGCTGGCCATGTCCCATGTCCATCCTGTGATGCAAACTTTGTTTCCTGTAGGAGATGGAATTTTCCAGGAGGATAATGTCCTATTCATCGAGCCCAATCGTGATTTGATGAACACGAAGAGGAAGTGAAACATCTACCTTGGTCCGCACAGTCATTCGACATCGTGCCGGCAGGGTCTATTTTAGAGCGATCAATCTGGAATCGGTATCCTCCACCGGCATCTCTCCCAGAACTTTCACAGTATCTCCATGAAGAATGGACCAATATTCCTATAAACAGTATTCAGCACTCTCGTGATTCGATTCCCAGACGAATCCAAGCTGCATTACATGCCAAAAGAAGTCCTGTGCCTTATTAGATCCCTTATAACTTTAGGGTATTTCCATTATTTTGATAACGACCTACATAGGATCCACTAACGAACGTGGCACAGAAACGTGCCTAATTTGTATTTTAAATAATACATAAATTGAGATTCGAAATTTAAAAAAAAGACAAAAAAAGTGCTCCCAAATTTCAAGTTACTGAAATTGTTCGATGAAAAGGTTTTTCCTTACACATTCATATCGCATTTGCTATTAGGATTTGGAAATGCAAATTTAATTTATTTCAGTTAGTTGACTTTCCATTGTTTGTTGTGACTTGGATATTGCATGTGCTAATCGAATCTCTCGAGACCTTCCCCCATTCATCCTACGAGGTTTCTCAGGCTATTTTAATGATAACAGCAGAGTGTAATGTTGGATACGAATAAGAAAAACAGGATAGAAATCAAATTCTAATAATGTTATCCCAGTAACTAAAACCAAAATATTTACTACTGTGTCCAAAAAGTGAGATTTTCAATTTAAATTTCCCGGGGCTTATGGAATTTCAATTTTTTTTTTTTCTTTAGGTTGCCGGCACTGTCCTTGACATCTGTGGGAAATTTGACATCAAAATATTCGTTAGTGTTTGAGTGACGCTTAGCTTTGTGAGGCGCTCAAATTGATTCCGGCGATTATTGAAATGTCTGAATTCATTGAGCAAAGAACTTGCATCCAATTTTGTTTGCGGAAACGTATAGAATGTTGCAGAAGGCATTCGGTGAGCATTCCTATATCGGAAAGAAATGTTTACAAGTAGTATGAACTTTATTCAAGTAGGCAGTGTACGCGCTGGTATTCAAAGAAGGCAATGTACGCGCTAAAGACGAAGATCCCTCTGGTCGACCCTCCTCCTCAAACGACGAAGCTCACGTCCAAAAAAAATTAAAGATTTGGTGCTTGAAAACCGTCGATTTAGAATTGGAGACCTCGCTGGTGATGTTGGAATTTCAAAAGGATCGGTCCATTCCATTTTGGGTTCCAAACGCGTCCAATCTTGATTGGTACTGAAAACACTGAATGTGCCAGCTCACATTGCTTCGTGACTTTTTCACCAAAAATGAAAACCATATCGTTCCACAACCACCGTATTCACACCATACTATTTCTGGTTATTTCCCAAACTCAAAAGACCATTCCAGGGACACAGTTTTGAGTCGATTGAAGAAATTCAACATGAATCGGCGCGCGCTTTGAAGACCATCCCAGCTGATGACTTTTTAGCCTGCATTGAGGATTGGAAATAAAAGTTGGCATAATTGCATTGTGTCCGGAGGGGATTCCTTTGAAGGCGTTGAAATAAATTTGGAAGAATAAATAAAGAATTTTTGAAAAAAAATATAATTGGTCTTACTTTTTGGGCACAGTAGTAATGCTGGATAAGGATAGTAAAAAAATCAAACAACTGTGAGAAAGGAATTCGTGACATTTTAAACAAAGTATCACTTTCGTGTTCGTGTGTTTCTGGCCAACTTTAGAAAAGAAAGTGTTCCCATATCGTGTTTGTGGGCACCATTTCTACTTTTGAGGTAGAATGCCTTTGTCTTGAAACAGTGAAAAAAAATAGGTGAGAAAACGAGGAAATAATCGAATGAAAAGGATGAAAATACGTCGTTGGACGCGTTTTATGTCACGCGACATCACGTGCGCTTCGTGACAACGCGAGAGTCCTTGGCCCAATGATGGAGCGACATTTCACAAAGCAGCAAAAAGAATGTGCCCGTTCCGGAAAAGTGCAAGAAGTAATTCGTTTTACCATTCACTATTCAATGTCACGAGATTTTGGGCAAGGTCGGAAATAGATACACGCTGTTTGTGTGCGAAAAGAAATCGCATAAAAAATATCCTGAAACTTCAGAAGTACCTATAAAATAGGTTATTTTCAACACATTTTGAAAAAAATTCTTTTATGCTGTACACAGGGACCGCGTAAAAAAAATCTCACATTGTCAATAAAATCTTCACGATATAGCTAAAAATGTGTTTTCCAAATAAGGTAAAATTGAATTGTTACACAGGAATATTTTTAAATATTTTATTTGGCTATACAGGTTCCAAAATGTGTATTTAAAACTATTCATCGCGGCCAGTTTTAGCGTCTCACAAAGCTAAGCGTAACTGAAACACTAGTGAATATTTTGACGTCAGATGTCACACAGGTGTCAAGGACAGTGCCAGCAACCTAAAAAAGAAAAAAAAATGGAAATTCCATAATCCCCGGAAGTTTTAAAGTGAAGAGTTGTCATACTTTTTGGACACAGTAGTATATACGCGCTGTTTTTGTGTAGGACGACATAAAAGAAATCGCATAAAAAAATATCCTGAAACTTCAAAAGTAGCTATAAAATAGGTTGTTGGCAACACATTTAAAAAAAAATCCTTTATGCTGTACACAGAGGGACAGCGTAAAAAAAATCCCACATTGAAAATATGTCAATCAAAACTTCGCGATGTAACTAGAGATGTGTTTTCCAAATGAGGAAAAATTGAATGGATAAACAAGAACATTTTTAAACGTTTTATTTGACTACACAGTTTCCAAAATGTGTATTTAAAACTGTTTATCGTAATCAAGTATGTAATAACATTCGTGGTAAGGTGGCGCTTTAATATCAGGTGCACCATCTGTTGGATCCTTTATCCCATTTCGGTCATTTTACCTAGTAACCTCTAGAAACACTAGAGGGCTCCAGAGAGCTAACACCGACACTCAATAAATAGCCCAAGCAAATCTGAGCGTTCTTCTCTCTATATTCAAAAGCGATGTTCCCTCAATCTTTCCCGAGTAACTTCACTCCTTATTTAAAGTTAAATTTTAAAATAATTATGTTTATTAACTTAAAAATTATGCAGTAACATTTATTCTTATTACGGCAGACACTCTTTAATCAGGAGCTTCTGGGACCACGATCGCGCAGGAAGAACGATTTTCTCGAATTAGTGAACGTTAATAAAACTAGAACGGGGAACTCACTCCAGATAAACATTGGAGTGATTCAAACACGTACATATTGAATGTGTTTACAAGCTTTCTGAATCTGTGTAGAAGATACGACGAAAAAATTCGACATTTTAGCAAATACGAATCCAAAATTCTTACACGTATCATTCGTTGAATTGAATATTCTTGCATTGATAAAAAAAACATTGCTCAGAAGGAAAATTAGTATTGTACAATGATAGTTAAAACAAGTCATGATCAAGAAAAAATACAGTTCCAATTTAAAAAAGCATTTGATATCGCGTTGCTGCCGTGATTTGGATTTTCTCTACAAAAAATCGCTAAAAATTACACGCAAATTTACGAGTTCTGCTCATTACTGAAATGAAACCTCCCGATAAAAACTCCGCGAAACTACAAGTGGCGATCAAGGTTTCGAATCCACACGAAAAAATCCGAAAACAAATTATTCGATCGGTGCCGGATTATATTACAGAAAGTGTAGCACAATCGAATGGCGAATGATCTTACAGTGTATAAGTTAATTTGGATGGAGTGCTTTTAGTTATTAAGTTTTCATATAAACTGAAATATCAATTGTTACTGCAACAGGAATAGTACTGTGATGTCCAAAAAGTAAGACCCATTTTCAATTTAAAATTCCCGGGTCTTATGGAATTTAAATTTTTTTTTCTTCTTTTTTAGGTTGCTGGCACTGTCCTTGACATCTGCGTGAAATTTAATGCCAAAATATTCACAGTGTTTGAGTGACGCTTGGTTTTGTAAGACGCTAAAACTGATTCCGGCAGTTTTGGAAATGTTGGAATTCATTGAGCAAAGGACTTTCATTCAATTTTGTTTGCGGAAACGTATAGAATGCTGCAGAAGGCATTCGGTGAGCATTCCTATATCGGAAAGAAATGTTTAGAAGTGATATAAACAGTTCAAAGAAGGCAGAGGACGCGTTGAAGATGGAGAGCCCTCTGATCGACCCCAACTGATGAGGCTCACGCCCAAAAAATTAAAGTTTGGGTGCTTGCAAACCGTCGATTTAAAATTATAGACCTTGCTGCTGATGTTGAAATTTCAAAATTCCATTTTAAAAGATGTTTTGGGCCTCAAACGCGTCAAATCTGGATTGGTACCGAAAACACTGAACACGCCAACTCACACTGCATTGATCCTTCGTGACTTTTTTCGTCAAAAATGAAGCCCACATCGTTCTACAACCCCCGTATTCACCTGATATAGCATCGTGCTACTTCTGGCTATTCCCTAAACTCAAAAGACCACTCCGGGGACACAAAACGGTGTCGATTGAAGAAACACTTCAAAAATCGCCGGAATCAGTTTTAGCGTATCACAAAACCAATCGTAACTCATACAGTATTGAATGTTTTGACGTCAAATTTCACGCAGATGTCAAGGACACTGCCAACACTCTAAAAAAGTAAATAAAATGGGGAAATTTAAATTGAAAACTGGTTTAACTTTTTGGACACAGTAGTAGTATTACGAGGAGGAGGACAGATGTCTGCTCCAACTTTCTGTTCCTTTTGAATGGGAGTTTTCCATGGTGGGTGATGATTTGGGGTGTCAGCATGTAAAACTCACTATATTCTCTCTCTCTCCGCAGAGCTGCTGGCGCTTAACCTGTCCTGCCTGGCCGTGTCACTGATGTGCGTGGTCTCGTCGGTGCTCCTGCTCGTCGGATTGACCGTGGTGAGAACGCTTTCCTTTAATTCGCTACATTATAAACCTATTTCATATAACATGGTTTGGAAGAGAGAATTTTTTTACTGAAACTGATTGAGATATATCAAGAAATAGTGTAGTCATTTTTTTAATGTCGGTGGACCATGGAAGGGGCTTTTAATGTCCGTGTACCTTGGAGGGGTTTTTTCATGTCGGTGTATCTTGGAAGGGGTTTTTAACGTCGGTGTACCTTGGAAGGGATTTTTAACGTCGGTGTACCTCCATGGAAGGGTTTTGTAACGTCTGTGGACCTTGGAAAGGGTTTTTTAACGTCAGGGGACTTTGGAAGGATTTTTAACGTCGGTGGACCTCGTGTTACACTTGAGTATGCTAAGAACCGCCCATCGCCCATGATTAGGGAAGAGTATTATTTTCCAGGGACGCTTTTTCTGATAATTTCTCAGCATTTTCGTGTCGTCGGTATTTGACGAAGAAACTCAACAAACACCCGAATCCACATGCAATAGGTTCTGCGTGAGATAAAGAATTTTCATGTCGTTTGCAAAATTCCCATCAGGCAGTCTGACCGTCGATTCAACAGTATGTCCCAGTGCTCAGCTGGTGTACAGGAGGGTAGAGGTTCTAGTACGCTGGCGACATTGTTACAGTCATTGCTTTCACAAAACGAGGTGACTCGAGGGGGAATGTGACAATATGAAACGTCTCGTTTCAATAGTTACAATGTCTAATTTTGAGCTGTTCTCTTGTGTGATATAAAAGTCGGCAATTACCCGTAAAAAGTCTTCCCGGAAGGGTACACCCGTCGGTGGGCTGTTTGTGGTCTACAAGAGGCCCACCATTCACTGTAATGCACGCCTGGTGGGCCTCATGTAAGTGTTCCACCCAGAGAAAGTCTACATGTCAATACGAGATGCTCCATTCTCATTGTCACAATCGCCAATGAGTCTGCTCGTTTCTGAAAGTAATGAACGCCGCCAGTGGATTCGAACCCGGACCGTCCTGTGGGCAGGGCCTTTTCGCCACAATCAAGTCCTTTTTCGCAGCGTTTAGAAGGTATTAAAATAAATCCGCAGAAAAATAATTCCAAAAGCACAAGGAATTTCGTCTGAAGCAAAAAGTGGATGTAATTAACATAAACCTTTTAGGGCAGGTCATCATTACATCAAAAATAAACTTAAATTCCTGTCAGCAACTTCAATTTTCTGTGGTCCAATGAATGTGCTTTTCGAGTATAATTTTTTAGCTTGAATGCAATTTTAGTTGAAAAGAAATATTTCCCCCCCTTCGTTAAAAGGTAGCTTTGAATCTTACCATAAAATCTTGCATAACGAATTTGAATGAAATTTTTGTCGGATGCTGCTTACATATAGTACACTCGAACGGTAGAATAATATTGGAAATGACGACAACTCTTATGGATTGTAAAACGTTACATCATAAAAAGTCTGTCAATGGGAAGGCTGAGTTTTCAAACGGCATAATAATTTATTATCCTGTGGAAATCCACGTTTAGTCCAAAATTGAACTCAAAATAAATCAGAAAAAAAGACTTGGAAACAAATGGATTTTAATCAAAACAGTTCATATCGAAGAATAAACTATAAGAGTTTATGAAATATTTAAACTCCTTAAAATGTGCATTTCCATCGACAGCGCGACGCCCACTTTGACGAATCAGATGAGCGATCGAGAATGATTGGCAGTAGTGAATCAATCAATATCCTCTCTGTCATTCTCGATCGCTCATTTGATTCGTCAAAGTGGACGTCGCGCTGCCAATGGAAATTGCACCTTAGTGCGTAACTTGCGTGTGTCGCTCGCGAATGCTCGCCAAAAGATTTGTTTCATTATCGACAAAAAGCAGAGCATGCTAAAACGTGATCCAGCTCTACTACAACTACTACTACACCACATCACATCACTGTGCCTAGATCTGAGTTGCCCCTTTACAGTTTGGGAAGGATGTGGGGGAGAGAAGTCTGCTGATAGAATCTGTTTTTGGTTACATATCAAAGAATTTTGCGCGGTCTGATGGGCAATTGGCTAGCGCTCTGGCCTTTGGTACCACAGGCGTCAGGTTCGAATTCTGGCGGTGTCATAGGTATTTGTGAGTGTTTCGGAATCCGCTTTAAACTCCGCTTTAAACCGCCCGGTCTGTTTAACAATCGTGTGCACAAGATGACAGTAGAGCGACAAACCAAATGCTTTTGAATTCCCACTGAACCGCCCGGAAAGCTCATTCTCGATCTGCTCTGGCAGTTTGATGTGGACGTGTCTATAAATGAATGTACCACCTTCCAACTTTAAGCGGAAATTTAGCTTTCAGAAATCGATGAAATTTTCGTTGAACACTGCTTGTATTCTGGACATTTTTTCTTCCTACATCAAACTGTAGCGATATCCGCCAGAAGAGCTCTAGCAGCCCAATACAATTGAGCCTTGGCAAAGTTGTCAGAGTTAAAAGTCATAAAATCAAGTGCGTCAAATGTAAAAAGTCCATGGCATCACCTGACGAGCACAGACATCATGAGTAGCTGCATCCATGCGGTGCAAGTTTTTATTAAGAAGATCGTGTCCTGTCGAGAGTCGGAAATTTGCCGCAAAAACTGCACGGGGCAAGTCCATTGGGATGGGTAATGAAACAAGTATGTTCCATACTGGACATTAAATTTATGTCTGATTGGCATCAAACTCATTTTCAAAGCTACGTCCACACTCGAGCGCGAAAGGAATACTGTCCAGTCTATAAAGCTCTTCGTTAATCGTGGAGGGTCCCGCATCAAACTTACCATAAGGAATTATTTCGGTGCACTTTCAATCCGAATTCCAGCTCCGAGTGAGTTAATTAAGATTCTGGGAGAAGTATGCGGAAAGTTCCGTTTTCAGTGCTTTCATTGGGATGTCATTTTGCCAATTACGCCGAAGAACTATTAGATAGCACGAATGCCTCGAGGTATGAATAAGGGGTGAGCTGGTGTTATGTGAAACTGTGGCATGTTAAATGTTAAGCTGTATGAAAATTGGAGTGTTTAGTTGGTTAAAAGTAGATCCAAATTATAAAAATAGGATCATTCAGGAGGATTAAATAAAAATTATTTAATTTGGTATTGAAGTTAATTTAATCTATACAATGACTTTTTTGTCTACTGAAGCATGACATTCATGTCAAATTTCGGCACCTAAAATCCATCAATTTGAGGCAAAAAAAAAAAGCATTATGTGTAGTTATGGTTAATGAAATTCCTTCTGAGAGTCTTATAAAGGACCATTTAGATCTATGCTGGTGTAGATGCAGATACGCTGAACGTATCGCTTAATACTCAGCGCGTGATAACTGGGCTTGGTTTTCCGAAATTCTAACTGCAAAGCTCGGAAACAGACATTTTCTCTGAAGTCCGGAAGTGGTTTGTATTCGTCGAAACTGACCGAGTGCCTCTTTTCCCTGAGCCAGGACAATCGACTGCTCCTCCTGCCCTGGGTGGTCTCCATATCTGCCGCCACGCTCCTCGAGCTCACCGCCTGCTTCTACCACATACCGGATGTCGTGAGTACACCTTTTGCCTCTTTCTTTGCGAAACTGACCCCCCGCAGATTTTCATTGCATCCTCTTTAAGGCAGCGTCACCCAATCCAAGAACCACAAACTGGAGAACATTTGCTATAAATGCGGCTCAACATGAAATCTTAACCTTGGTAAACGTCCGCTTCGGAATGAGTTCTGCTTGATATGCATCCTGTTTGGAATAAATCCAACATTAAATTAATGATGAATAAATGATATACATACACTTCGAAATAGATCTTACTTGATATACAGTGAGTATAAAAAGTATTCGTACAGTACGACAATTGATTTAAAAGAGATCCGTTCATAAAAATTATAAGCATAAATTGCATTTTAATTAATTATAAATATATAACAGAACATATTTTCACTAGTTTTATGTGAAATTGACACAAAAATAATTTTATACATGAATAAATATTTACAAAACTGAAACAATCCAACATCTTGTGGTGTAAAAAGTATTCGTACACTAAAAGAAATGCAAATTTTTTTTTTAGTTATTTTGTGATTGGTTTAGCCATTATGATGTAGTTAATTGACATCATCTTGTAAGTTACTTAAAAGGTTCTTCAGTAGAAATTTTAATGTAGTGAGAAACTAGAGATTCTGTAATGGGCCGTAAAAGTAAAGAGACAAGTGTTTCCGAAAGAGAACTGATTTTAAAGCTCCGTAAAAATGGTCAATCGTACAACAAGTTGGTCGGTGGACCCCGTTCAACTGTGCAGTCAATCAGAAAAAGTTTGCTGCCACTGGAAAGGTTCAAAACAGTTCTATTACTGGGCGACCATGTCTATTGACACCATCTGACAGACGGTTTCTGGTATGTTCATTAAAAAAGGATTCCAAAATAAGTGCTCCTATATTGACATCAGAACTAAGGATCATGGGAACAGCAGTCTCCGTAAGTACTGTTCGAAATGCATGCAGAAATGAAGGTTTCCACGTCCGTGTTGCGAGACGAAAATTCTTTGATAGTGAGAAGAATCGGAAGCTGCGATTGTCTTTCGCCAAGCAATACGTTAATGAAAGTCCAGATTTCTGGAAAAAGGATTATCTTTACAGACGAAAGTAAATACAACATATTTGAATCGGAGACGAATGGTATGGAGAAAGCGCAATACAGAAATGCATCCTAAGAATTTAGTGCCAACTGTGAAACATGGGGATGGAAGTCTGCTTGTTTGGGGTTGTATGAGTGCTTCTAGGGTGGGCAAATTAGTCTTTATTAAAGGCATTATGAATCATCAACTTTATATTGACATTTTAAAAAATAATTTAGGACCTAGTGCAACAAAAATGGGCTTGAATGGTGATTACGTTTTCATGCATGATAACGACCCCAAGCACACAGCCCGAAACACAAGGCTCTGGATACTATATAATACCCCAAAGTTCATGAAATTTCCTCCTCAATCGCCGGACCTCAACCCCATCGAGAATTTATGGGACGTTCTTGATAAAAAAATATTAGATCCAGACATATTTCTAATAAAAATGATTTGGAGTCAGCTCTTAATCAAAAATGGGACGCCATATCTAGCTCAATAACAGCAAAATTGGTGGAATCGATGCCAAAGAGACTCAAGGCAGTTATTCGAGCTAAAGGATATCCTTTACATACAATTTGGTAAATTTTAATATATGTACGAATTTAATCTAATTACTTTTGTTTTTGAGTGTTTTAGCATCAAGCAATTTTTAAATTATATACAATTAATGAATTTATAATATGAGAGAAATATTCTATATTTCTGTATTCTTATTTTTCTTTTATATCTTACTGCAGAAATTCGTTTGGTATAAGTCCCAGGATCCGGATCGGATTACAGACATATAGCGAGCTATCTCTGTGTTAAGATTTTCTTGTGTTTAATTTTTATAAATTTGGAAGTTATAATGGCATAAAAATAAATAAAAAAGGCAGTTTGTTGTTTTTTTTATCTTAATGCCAATCTACATTCCCTCTTTTATTACTTTTATTTCACTGACCAAAACTTCTTAACGATAGTTTTCTCAAGGATTTAAATAAAATTGTTGGCCATGATGAATATTTCTTACTAAACCATATTTTCTTACTTAATCGCTTAATAACTATCGTTAAATTAGTATATTTAAAATTATTATAATATTTTATTATTAAATTCGCATATTATTAGTATATTTTCAAAGAATATAGAAATTTGACACTCCTGATTTAAAACTTTGTTAAGACTTTTACACATGTTGTTGGAACCAAACATATGAGCAAAGCTTCAAAGCGTGATAGAACTTATCTAGGCAAGCAATCTTTGTCCTTCATTAAATGATCATAACCCTGCGGCTAACCGCTAGAGGTCGCTGTCACCGAAATATTAAACTCCAGCTTATCATCATCTCCGCCGTCAGTTGCAGAAGGAATTACTGGTTACACTAATTAAGAATAAGTGTTGTGGATGGCAACGTTGCGGGAACTCAAGGAATGTGCCGAGAACGTTTTCTGATATCCTTTTGGACTTATTTTCTAAGCGGATGTTCCATAAATTCATGCAAGATATAAATTCCAAATCATCCTAAATAGTCATCCTGAATAGTCCAATCTATCCTGGTAGTATTTGGTAATGACAGAGCTGACTTCCCTTCAAAATGCACCAATTATTACTTACTGCAGAAATTCATTTTGTATACGTCCTGTTTAGTATAAGTCACAAGATCTGGATCGGATTAAAGGCGTTTTTTTTTGTTCTAATGCAGCTGGCAAACACTTAGACAGTTGCCTTGGATGCTTTAAGGCAAGCGCTGCACAGACGTTACTCACTACCCAAGAGGTGCATGCAGCTTGAAGATAAGCTACGGATGCGGAGTAACAATGTCCCCGCAACGTTCTACGATCCTGTTAGACCGGGACCTACTGTTTAAAGAGGATTCCGAACCACTAGAAACATCCATGGCACCTGCGGAACTCGATCCCGTAACCTGTGGTACAGTACGCTAGCCACTCAGCCACTCAGGCCCGGATTAAAGAAGTATACCGAAGTATCACTGTGTTAAGATTTGTGTGTTTAATTTTTATAAATTTGGAATTTAAGAAAATAATAAGTTCGGTTAGGGTGTACTAAATTGTTTTCTAAAATAAAACCTCTTGTACTTTATAGCAAGAGCATTATTTCTTTCGTGAATTTCGGGACACCCTGTAAAAAGAGGGATATGAAATGCATCCTCGATTCCTGCAAGGGCCTTGTTGCCAGGATTGCGGCCGCTTCCGACGATGGCATCATGTTTTTGGCAATCGAGGCCACTTGCTCTTCTGTGCCTACCATTCATAATTTCCTATGCTATCCTCATTTCATGAGACCTCGTGCTAAAGGTGATCCCTTGCTTCACGACAAGGCTTGCTAAGACCTGTCCTATCATGTCTAAAAGCCTTTTGCTGTCAACAAGTGTCGAACACCAGCATCTTGATTTTAAAACAACAACAACAACAACAAAAAAGAGCTCAATTAATGGATTTATGTCAACGCTTATCCCTCAATAGATTTTTAGTTTCTAATTTCTTAGCTCATTACATTTAATAAGTTAATATTAATATATTTAAGTTACTATTAAGAGGCTTACATTTTCAGTAAATCCTTTATTTACTTGGATATTTTCCCACGTTGTTTTAAGAAATTCTATTGTGCTTTCTTAAAAACGAGTAATATAAAAAAAATTCGTCAATTCCTACTTTTTTTCACTCTATTGCAGAAAGTCCTTTACAAATAAAGTTGACATTTTGCTCTGACATCTATTATTAGATATAGGCAACTTAAATCTAAAAAAAACTAAAATTAATTCATTAAATTTAATGAATTAATTGATATTTGAGAAAACTGTATTCACATCCAGTGTCATCCACTACCAGTTCAAAAGAAAAATGCATTTGGACTGGAGTGGATGAATGAAAAGTGTTTTAGGAACGATTGAAAATGTGGACAAGATATATATATAGGGAGAGTGTGAGCTAATAGTAGGAATTGAAAAAAAGAGCTCCATTAATGGATTTATGTCAAGGCTTATCCTTCAATAGATTTTTAGCTTCCAATTTCTTAGCTCATTACATTTGTAAGTTAATATTAAGAGGTGTTTTCCCCCCATAGATTATATTTTCCGTAAAACCTTTATTTACTATATTTGGATATTTTCCCACGTTGTTTTAAGAAATTCTATTGTGCCATCTTAAAAAAAATTAAAATAGCACCACCTAACCTCTTCACAAGCCATCCATTTTCTTGCTGTTTAGTTTTTAATGCTTACTTCTGTTTAAAGATCCTCAGTTTTGTCGCTTTTTCACTAGGAAGCACATTTATGTATACTATTTATGGCTTTGTTATAAAAACTGATTGTGTTTATAAATGTCCTCTTCATTTTTTTCTCGTATGTATATATACATTCTGTTTTCAGATCAAGCATCCGTGGTTGGCCACTCTGTTCTGTGTTGACCTTCTCTTCTGCCTTCTCTGTGTAAGTTTGTTTTTATTGTACGCGAATTTATTGGGTATGTAATGGAGTAATTTCGTCGTTAACAGTACAGAAATTTAATTTCATCGATATTTACAACTCATAACAGAGTTCAGAGCATTTGTGGTTCCTGAACACACACACACAGATATTTATAACAGGATTTCACACATAGGTAACAGGCGGGCTGAAATGTTCGTAGGCTGACACATAGATGGCTCTACTAGTATTAAATCCATATGATTTTTAGTTAGCCCTAACCTTCAAAAGACACGTGTATAAATTTGACAGCTGTTGCACTATTAGTATGTGAGTTATAGCATTTTTAGTGAAGCAACTTTTGTTAGTTTGAAAAAATGGATAAAAAGGAATTTCGTGTGTTGCATAAAGCATTGCTTTTTGGCAAAAAAAAAATACTATTGAAGCCAAGGCTTGGCTTGATAAACATTATTCGGACTTTTTTCTAACTAAAAATCATATGGATTTAATACTAGTAGAGCCATTTATGTGTCAGCCTACGAACTTTTCATCCCACCTGTTATATATATTCCTGGCAATTGTGATACTTTTTCATATATATAAATCCTCTCGCATATTATGCAGTTTCTTTTGTTCATCCAAAAGGATGTAATGCATTAATTATGTATTTTACTTCTCAACAATATTTAGATATTGAACTTCTATAACCATTAAAACAAACTTTTATTAGTTTGGCTTTATAACAAGTAATATATAAAAAAAAAAAAATTTTTAAGTCAATTCCTACTTTTTTTCCCTCTATTGCAGAGAGTCCTTTATAAATATTCATTCTTTTTTTTTAAGTTTATCTGGCGCCATCTGTTATTAGATACATGCAACTTAAATCTAAAAAAAACTAAAATGAATGAATTAATATTTGGAAAAAAAACTGTATTCACATCCAGTGTCATCCAATACAAGTTTAAAAGAAAAATGCATTTGAACTCGAGTGGACGAATGAAAAGTATTTTATGAACGTTTGAACAAGATATATATAGCAAGTGTGTGAACTAATAGAAGAATTGAAAAAGCAGACTAATATCAGATAATCTGCCACAAAGATCTACTTTATAAATCAAAGTACTTCAAAAGTAAATCTAATTCATAAAAACCAAAAAGAAGACGTGAAGTTAATACAGAGAAACAGTCTGAAATCCAAACTTAAGCTAATATCATAATAAACGCCATCTTAAAATAATTTTCTCAACTTCGTGAGCATTTCTTGCATGAATTTCAAGATACGTCGTTAAGTTAAAATTCTGAAAAAAATTCTTTGGAGCAACTGTTACTTTGATTTAAAACAATGAAGTTACGTTTTCCCCTCCAAAATGTGATTATGCTAGTACAAATAAGAATGAGGAAAATAAGAAGACAGGCAACAACACCAGATCTTCGGAGATCTAAACAATCTTCACATGTTAAAAGGTGATAAAGAAAACCAATCATTTTCAATGTAAATATATGCAGAACCTGTTTTTTTATATTCAACGACATAAGTATAAAACATAGCTTACATGTGATTTTCACGTACAATATTTCACATACGATACAACAATACTAAGATAGAATGGAATGACAGGTGGAATGAAAAAATAATCAAAACAAAATAATAATAATAAAATAAAATAAAAACTGAAAACTGCTTGGCAAATTTCAACACATCATGTGTGAACATTCGAGAACGGATTAATAAACTCAGGAATATGCCAATGTTTAATAATGCAAGAGATATAGGAAGCAATGGATTGAAATGCTACAAGAATGGTCAAACTCAATAGCAGCATAGTTGAATAGATCAAGGACTTCATGAAAAATGAATTGTTCAAGAATCTCTAAAAGAATATACAAAAGTAAGATAAATGTCGCCGGAAATGAAGAATGGAATATTCCAAATTCTACAAGAAACGTAATCATATTCAATAGCCAAGAGAATATATCAAAGTTTGAAAATTCTAGGCATAAATGAAGAATGAAGTATTCCAAATGCAATTAAAAGCATTATAAAGCTCAATAGGATGAGAATATGCCATAAGAGATAAATATGAAATTTCAAAAAGAAGGAATTGATCAACGCACTACAAGTACTTATAGCCATTGGATATACAAATGTTTAAAATCCCAACCCAAAACATGAAAAATGATTCAAAACCATACTACAAAACACTTCAAGCAAAAGCCAAATTCTCCAGAAAATTCCTGAGGATTAATGCTATTCATAAATCATTTCAAGAGTTAAGGGGCCCAAATAACTATTTTTCCGGCAAAAATTGCAAAATTGAAACGGAGTTTTATTTGCTTGCTGCACTTTTTGGATTGCGCCGCGAATCCTTAACCAGGACAACATCATATTCACACATGATAAAAATAAAATAATTATAAGAAGAATAAATAAATAAAAGAATAGAAAAGGAAAAAAAACAATAAAAGGAAGCTAACAAAGAAAAGATTTTAAGTAACAGCAAAAAAAAAAAAAAAAAATACATGCAATCTGCCGGGTATATACATGTTACCCATCAAATTTAGAATTTAATGTAAGAAGAAAACGCATAAAAGATATCTTAAATCAACAAAGAAAAAGTGTCAATAAGTCCTATTCATTCAATCGATTATATTAGTTATCGTCCAAAATTGAGAAAAGGAAGCAGATTAATTAAATAAAAATTAAAAAAACTATAGAATTCCAACCGGTTTCATAAAAAAAAATTAAGAAAAAACAGTTGAAAGAAATAAGAAAACGGCACAATTCTTTATAAATTCTGAATTGCAAAAATAATCTAATCGCTTTTTAGTTAGGCTGTCTGTCGAGTCTCCAACTGAACTCTCTCATGTTTTGGAAGCTCTGCATCCACCACTAAGTTGCTCGGCTCTCCACACGATTGTGAACAGTTCTGTATAATTGAATCGATACTGTTGATGTTTTTTTTTCCTACGCAAAAATAAAACCACTTGATTTCTTTCCTTTTGCAGGTGTATTGTATACTGTGCGTCATCTCCCAGTACCAACAGTACCTGTCCGGCAGAGGGAGAGCCGGACAAACAGCAAACTGTCCGGTAAGTTTCTGTCGCTTGAGACCCTTTAGAATCGAAAAGTTTGCTTGTGAAATCAAAAAATTGTCTGTAATTCATGGATGCTTGTATTGATATTTCAAGCTGTCTTACTACAGAGTTGACAAAGTATGGATTTTTTTCCGATGACTTTTGTGTACACGAAAAGATTATGCAGGTATATGATATTATATGGAATATATATATACAGTAGAACCTCTTTAAGTCGAACCTCGATAAGTCGAAAACCTTCAAATCTCGAAAAAACGTTTTGTTCCCTTCCTTTCAAGCCCCAAAACCTCCATGATTCATAATTTCTATCCCATATAAGTCGAAATAATGAGTCCCCACAAACACAAACACAATCCCCATGTATTTTATGTATTTTCCCTCCGTAACTCGGAAAAAAAATTGGATCTCTGTATCTCGAACATTAGCAATGCTTGATTTTACAACTCGAGCATTTGAAACTAATTACCTCTAGAGCTCGAAGAAAAATAAGTTACCGATTTTAAGGATTTGCCGACAATGCACGTCATTGTTTCTTAGAAAACAATGTATGAGTATACAGTAAATAGAATAACCAATTCTAAAATATTCTTATTATTGCTGTTAATTTCATTTGAACTCTAACAAATAAACATGCTTATTACCTCTATAAGTTAAATTTTTATTTATTTTACTTCTCTAGCTCAAAATAAGTTAGAAAGAATCTAGGCCTCTACAAGTCGAATATTTCCTTACAAAATCTGCGTAAGTCGAAATCCTCCATAAGTCGAATTATTTGGCGTCTCCCTTGAAGTTCGACTTACAGAGGTTCTACTATATATGTATATATGAAGAATATGATGGAATAGGGGAAGGCGCTTTACAATACAGTAGTATTAAAATAAAGCGCGTTTCCCTATTCCAAAAGAACAGAAAATTGGGGCAAATATCCCTCGCTCTTTTCCTACTTGAGTTGGCGCTGTATCGCCCCTTGGCTACTTTTCCCTGTGCACATTTACATAGAAAACGTAAACAAACATTCCGAGAAATTCTTCTTTTTAAGTCATACATTTATTGTGCTCACTCAAGTCAAATTGATTATTTGTTTATAAATCTAAATGCTTTGTACGAAATAGAATGAAACATTACATTATTTCATCTAAATGAGTATTTTATTTTTTAATCATTTTTGAGGGAAAATATGACTCAAGGAAGTTTATTAATAGGATATAAATGCCAAATATTTAGAAAAAATTTAAACTAACATTTATTGAAACCTGAAGAAATGAACCCTTTCTTTTGAGAATCTTTTTATGATAGCACACCTTTTCCTCCCTTCGCGCCAATATTAGTGGCCAATAGTAAATATCGCCAAACTACCATAGCATTTATTAAACAAACATACCCCACGCCGTATTTCCTCTGTAAAGGCTCGTTCCCACCGAGGCGTGAAGCTTCGAGTTGACCCACTTTCAACTCTCAAAATGCTTGCCGCGTCATGTGACTTGGATTTAGCCAATAGTAGGATTGAGCTGTCATCTAGTAGAAGTGACTGGAACTTCACCGAGCGGAAAGCGATTTCTGAAGCTTCGGTGTGAACGGGTCGAAACAATTTAGATTAAAGAGAGTTAGTTAATCACAGTTAAAGAATGTTAAGTACACAGTGCTCTACATTATTTTGCAATCCCCATTGCACTTTATATCTAAGTGCTCTAAATCTAAAGTCCACAGTGCTCTAAATCTTATTAATCAAATAATAATAATAATATTTGATTAACATATAATATTACTGACGTAGTCACGTTCCTGTGCATAACATCTTTTAGTGTTGCAGCCAGGGCCGGATTTTCCTGTAGGTTAACTAGGCTTTAGCCTAGGGCCTCAAGATGAAGAAGGGCCTACATTCAAATGGTTAGCAAAATTAGAATGACACTATTTTAAAAACAGTAAACACTAAAACGCCGGATCGAAAATAAGGATAAATTCTACACATATGACTCATAAACAAACATAAAAATGTATTGGTTGAGATCAACGCGTTCGGCTCATTGGTTCTTTTTCGTTTGTCTATACTAGATTGCACCAAAGTAGAGTTCATACGTTCACCGACTGCTATGGCAAATATTGACGTGCCTTATGCTACTGAGCTCTGGTTTGTTCTTGCATAAATAAAGTGCACATTGAACAGACAAACGAACAGACCTATTGATATCCCGACGTTCTGTTATATTCGTATTACTTCGAGAATACGAAATACGTGTTAATGTTATTAGAAAAGATTCTTATTTTAGGACTGCGTACACGATCATTTGATTTTCGCCTTCTGAGTTCAGTAGTCTTAATACTTTAGTGAAGTGTTTATAGACTATTGAAAAAAATTTTAGTGACAATATTTCATATTGTTATATATAACACAGTAATGAATGTATTTTATTGTCTCTCGTGTAATTTACAAACTTAAAAATGGGAGGTGAAAGGGCCTCATAAGTGGAATAGCCTAGGGCCTCTTTTCATCTAAATACGGCCCTGGTTGCAGCCTTCATATTTTTAGTAAACAGCCTGTTTTCATTTGATGACGTAAATCTTTGTCTTTCAGCCCATCCCGATCGTCCAGTTTCAGCCCAGCTCCTGTCCCTCCCAGCCGCTGGCCTCCATCTCGGGACATGTGGCCCAGAGGGGCGGTGGTCTGCTCGCCGTGCCCTCCTCCAGCGTCTCCCCGCAGCACACCGACCTCAGCTCCGTGTCAGACGATCCATCCTCTTCCAGAGGGGTGGTCTACCACGTCGGGTGACCTGCATCTGTTCCAATAAATATCCCCCCCCCTCGGGACTGTTGATTGAGAGGTGAACTATTATTAGAACCGATTAGCTGTTCCAGACAGCGTCCTAAAGAATGAGAACCTCCACCACTTAATGACACTATTCCATTTGTTGAAAAGGTATCGGCAGAACAGCACCTCAAGGAATAAGAATATTTGTTCCATACAGTGTTCTAAAGAATGAAAATCTCCCCTTAATGACAATGTTCCATTTGATGAAAAGGTATTGGCAGAACAGCACCTCAAGGAATAAGAATAATCTGTAAACGTCCTCTTCTAGAAGTGATCTATCAGGTGAAAAGATTATGAACAGAAATCCAGACAGTACTGAGGGAGTGAGAAGGCTATTGGCATAAACTCAGAAGGAACCTCAATGAATGAGAAGATTACCCAACTGAATGAGAATCTGAATGAAAGTTATCAGCAAAATCCCAGGAGAAAGTTATGGGTAGAATTCCAGACGGGACAACAATGAATGAAAAGGTTACCTGTCAAACTTCCACTTTTGGAAGTGTTTGAACGATTGAGAAGATTGTCAACAGAAACCTAGACATATTTTGAATGCATAAGAAAGTTGTCAGTAATATTCCAGACAATACCTCGGTAAAAGTTATAGGAAGAATTCCAATCAATACCTCAGTGAAAGTTATAGGAAGAATTCCAGACAATATGTCAGTGAATGAAAAGATTACCTGGCAAACTTCCACTTTTTGGAAGTGTTTCACTGGTTGAGAAGGTTATCAACTGAATCCAAGCATTATCTCAACGAATGAGAAATTTATTGGTGGAAACACATACATCACCTCAATGAAGGAGAAAGTTATAGGAAGAGTTCCAGACAATACCTCAATGAATGGAATCCTCTTTCGGAAGGGCTTCAGTGGTTGAGAAGGTTATCAGACATTATAAATTTCTCATCCACTCTTAATGGATGAGAAATTTATTGGCAGTAACATAGACATTACTTCAATGAAGAAGAAAGTTATGAGGAAGAATCTGTCATCTGGACAACCTCTGTTGGATAAGAAGTTTATCCACAAATCTTTCTTTTACTTATTACAGCCCAACATGAATTTATCCAGCTGAGTAACTTTTCCAGGTTATCCGGAATAATCTTTATTCTGTAAAATTCTTCAGCACGTGGTTATCCGAAACAGAGTAATCGTATCAGATCTCTTCTACTGAACAATTCTTAAATCTAGAAGGGAACCGGAGCCGTAACTTTCAAAAGAAAGAGGAATGCCAGAATATCCTCATAAATTCTGCACATTTTAATGCTTGCAAGCACCCTGTTACTCTATATCTGAATGAGTAGGCAAGGACGAAAACTATATACGTATTCATATTTTGAATAAAATCAAAATATTCATCCCGTACAATTTTCGCAGATATTTATACGTAATACAGTTTGTTTTATAAAAGGTAGAGTAAGGAATAAGATTTCTAAATGATATGAATCCTAAATACCAGTACAATGTAAACCTGATTTTAAAATTCACATAGAAAGAGAACATGTGAGTGAGTATTCTAAAAAGCATGAAGAAAGCTTCATTACCTTTATGAAATGTTGATGTTTCAAGAAAGAACATACGGGTCTTCACTTAAGATGTGTTGTTATTAAGTATTTTATAAAATATGTATTTTTGTAATGTCTCGCAGTTATATATCTTTCTTCTAGGTGCCATCAAAACCAATAGTTTCCACGAAAAATATCGCACTGTTTATTTTATATATATATATATATATATGTTCTCAGTACGACTGAGTTAAAATACGACAATATGGTCACAAAAAGTACTGAATTAAATACAACATTCTTTATGTTCACAATATGTCCATAGTACAAT
>BPLQ01011279.1:0-14571 GCA_021605075.1 Caerostris darwini | reverse complement strand
TAAGCTGGTATAAAAACAGTAATAATTTTTTTAATCAGTATCAACTAATGAAAATTTTAAAGTAGTTTTAATTTTTTATCTTTACTTTTTAAAAAGTAAAAAAAGATTTTTTAATGGAATTTAAATATAAAATTTTTTATAATAAATTTTGACAATTTATTACATAATGTTTGAATATCTTATGTAGAAAAGTTTATTATTAATTTTAGTTTTTCATTTTAAGTTTTATAAAAAAAATTTTATTTTGTAAATGGAATTATTACTGCAGCCGTGTATAATCAAACTTTTATTTAATCTTTTACACATAACATGTCTATAAATAATATCTAAATTAATCTAAATTAGTTGTTTTAACTAACGCTTTTTTCGGTGACGTATTTAGTATAAGAAATATTTATATGAAAAAATGCTATTTATTTATTACAAATATTTAATTCAAAATCATGGCGTTTATTCCATATATTTAGTGTATGTAAAAAGTATTCGTGCACCTTTATTTTTTTTAAACATTTTTTGAAAAAAAATAAATTTGGGTACTTTACTATAAAAAGCTTATCTTGTACATTCAATTTTTTAACCTAATAGGTATTTTTCAAAAATAAGGTAATAAAAATACTATAGAGAAACTTCCTCAAAATAAAACAGTTCCCCGTTTTATCAAATAGCATCTCTTGGTGACATTCAAAGGCTGAAAACTTCCGAATTGTGTCCCCCCAGTAATTTCTCGATAAATTGAATTCTTACTTCATATGATTACCCTTCTTAACTTTTGATGCCATTGACGAAAGCCAACCGTCCATTAACATAATAGGGCGCCATATGCATAAAAACCAATAGCTTTCCAAGAAGAATCCTTTAGGGTAAATGAAGAAATATGCTGAGATATCCCTTCCCAATATGTTTAATCTTAGAAATGGCTATGGAGAGAAAGCAGTGATTTCTTGCTTGAGAGTCATACTGAAAATGAAGTTGCCTGGAAAAGTATTCTTACTCAACCGTCTTTTTTCTATTTTTATTTTTACTTCTAACATTAAATTTCTTTCTTTTTGAACTTGGATTTCAAATTTAGATAAATAAATAATGTAAGGAGATTCATTTTTGATATAAATGTAAATTTTTTTGGACATAAATGTAATAAATTTTATTGCCTGATAAAATTTTTATTTAAAGATATTTAATAATTCTTTGGGGTGAAATAATATAAGTGAATACATCTAATGGCGTTAGTATTAGTAGAATTAGTATATACTGGCGTTGAATTCTCCATCATCGAATAAATTTAAAAGCTTTGAAATTAGCTATTTATTTGTAAATACTAATTATTAGCACTGTTTTTAGCGTAATAAGGAGAAAAAGCATTGATAGATTTTGGTGTTGTATTTTGTAGCTGTTTGGGTTTAGAAAGCTCCTTGTGGAAAAAAAAAATAAGATCAGAATTTTGCTACTATAATTATCATATATTGAGTCTGTGAATCGTTTTCCCGAGAAATATTATATATTCAGATATATTCAAAAGATATATACTCCCGAGATATTCAAAATCGTGTCAGAATTATGGGAGTATGGGTTGTCTGGATGCAGGAGAGACGTAGTGAAGTACCTGAACGTTTGCAGCAGGTTCAGTTCATTACGCCACCAAACTAGATCGCAGACATCCGTAACAGTTACTACAACCAATTCTCCAAAGTTAGATTTTTTTTTTGCGTAACAATCTGTTAAACAAGAACTATTTCACAACGTATAAAGGAGATGCGACGTTTTTTCACGGTATCCAAATTGCTACGAAAATTTTTTATCCCTACTCTGCGAAGGTCTACGATTATAAAAAGCTGAAAAAAACTGCATTATAATTACATTCTAATTCTTTAGCAATATTCAACAAAAATTTATCAGCAATTTTATTAGAAAACGCAGTTAACTTATATTCTTTGTATGGTACATTTTTTGTTTAAAATAGCCTTTAATATTTTTCTCTTTTATTTAATATATTTTAAATTATAGTGATTATAAAATATATTAATTTATATTTACTGAAAAACACGAGTTTCAAATTTTTTTGTTGTTATAAAATGATTTAATTAAAAGAAATTGAAATTTATATTAAAATTAAAATTATTGATATGAACATTATACAAATTCAAAGGAAACTGTGTTTAAAAAAGGATATAAATAATTGTAATAATAATAAATAATTTCGATTTAATTTTTTAAAAATATTCAACAGAAATGTATCAACAAAAAATTAAATTTAAAAATAATTATTTTTAAATTAACTTATTTTCTTAATATTATAAATTTTTTGTTGTAAATAGTCTTTAAGTTATTTTTTTTTATTAAAATTTTTTATTTATAGCCATTTAAAAATATATTAATTTCTATTTATTAAAAAACGCGAGATAAATTCTTTTTTTAAAAATTTTAGCTCATTAAAAAGGCATATTTGGCCCCAAATGATGTTTTCTATTAAGTTGATATATGATACACTCACGTCCATAACTTAAGGATAATTCCGAATCACACAGAAATTGAACTCCAAAATAAAAATTTCACCTGTAGAATTATCACACACATCTTGAAGAAGAATATGCAAATTACAGGAAACCACCAGATGGCGCGGATAGTACGTCACCATGACGAGAGTGTAAGAGAGGGGTATATAAGGAATGGTGGCAAAGAAGTAAAATTGTTCACAAGCGCTTTAAAAGCCTTTCAGTGCAATAACCGTATAGTTATGGCACAAAGGACGCATTTGGATGATTTTTTGCGTGGTAGAACTATCGGACGACTGGAGGTGGACGTACCCAGCTGGAAGTATCCAGAGAACTTGAATGGCCCAGAGTGTCATCTCCAGGCTTTGGCAACGATTCCAAGATGATGGTAATGTGAGTAGATGTTACAGCACAGGTCGCCCCCGAGTTACAACGCCGAATTAGGACCGGTATTTATGGATGACAACGTCCGTCCTCATCGTGCAAACACTGTAGACGAATGCCTTCAATTGGAGGATATCACCCGAATGGATTGGCCAGCATACTCACCGGACTTGAATCCAATAGAGCATGTGTGGGATATGCTTGGCCGACGAATTGCAGCCTGTCAACCCCCCTCCCACCTGTAAACCGGAACTTCGGAGGGCATTGCTTGATGAGTGGTGTAATATTTCCCAAGATCAGATTGATAATTTGATACTCAGCATGCCTAGGCGTTGTAGGGCCTGTATTGCATCGTCCGGGAGACATACTCCATATTAACCATCATACTAACAATGTTATGCTGTTTTTTTGTAAAATAGGTTCTTTTTCATAACGTAAATCTTTTTTCTGAAATTTGCTTCCAGGGAGTAAAAATCGCAATTTTTCATTTATTTATGTCAAACATATAGCATGCTTTTAAAAGCGAAGCATTTGTTTACCTTTGTTTAATAAATAGACTTTTTTTTTAAAAAAAAAGTAAGTATCGAAAATATTTCTCCAAAGCTTTATTTTGCTTCAAAATTGTCTCTTTTTCTTTGCCTGAACTTCATTATCCTTAATTTATGGACATAAGTGTATATGCACATATTTTCATAACGTAAATTTTTCTGTTGGTTTCGCTTTTTAAGACATCCATTACAGCTGAAAAACGTTCAAACTAAAATCTAAGAAATTTTTTAGCATCTACCAGCTAATTTTTCTTCACTGCAGAAGTGTTTTCGAAAATACAGAAAAATGTTTACAATTTACGCCAAGGAAAAATCGGAAATTTTGATGAAATCCTCAAATTCAAAGCAAACAAACAATAACAGAGAAATCAATATTTTGTGTAGCGACCACGCGCCGCAATAAGTGCTGCTACACGACGTGGCATGGAGTCAAACAAATTTTGAATGTCTGCCTATGGAAGAGCATTCCATATTGTTTGTATGCGCACCCAAAGTTTGCCTGCAGAAGCAACAGGACGAGTATCACGAGTGAGACGCCGACCAACGAAATCCCACACATATTCAATCTGCGACATATTCGGGGAATACGCAGGCCAAGGAAGAAGCTGCACCTGCCGCGTTGCAAAGAAGGATTGAACAGTCCTAGCGATATGAGGGCGGGCATTGTCCCGTTGAAATACAGCGCCTGGCAAGCTTTGAAGGAAGGGAACAGCTTGGGGCTGTAGAACTTCACTGATGTACCGGTTGCTGTTCAGATTGCCCACAATTCTTAGCAATTGAGATCGTCCATGATATGCTATGGCACCCCAGACCATAACCCCAGGTGTTCGTCCATTGTGGCGTTCGATAATGCACTCCGGAAGGTGGCGTTCACCGGCATAGCGTCTGACACTAATGCGGCCATCATGGTACCACGATTTAAAGCGGGATTCGTCAGAAAACACGACATGCTGCCAATCAGCACGCCAGTCTCTATGCTGAGCGGCCCATTGTAGCCGCAGGCGGCGATAGGCAGGTGAGAGGGATCCTGCATAAAGGAGTCCTTGCGCGCAGTCCAGCAAACGTCTACGAATTGATGAAGCACACAATGAAACACCTGTAGCTATTGACCATTGTGCTGCCAATTGTCTAGAGGAAGCTGTACGGTCCGTCAGCGCCATGCAGACCAGGTGTCTATCATCGCGAGCTGACGTCACATTTCGGGGTCCACTCCCGGATTTCCGAGTTGTCCGACACTCGTCCGTCCACTGCTTCCAAAGACGCATCACTATGCTGCTGTTACGCTGCACACGAGCGGCTACTGCATGATAAGACAATCCAGCTTCACAAAGGCCGATGATTCTCCCCCGTTCAATGTAAGTTGTTCAAATCTCGCTGTCTTTCGTCGTAGAGGCATAAGTAACGATTGAGCTAACGTTTACCACTAGCAGATAGCCACCGATAACCATACACGCCTCGCTATAGCCGTCTATTTATTCGGATCCATCCGCCGTTCAGAGGGCGCTGCTGAGCATATGCATGCGCAACGGATTTGACATTCTAATCATTTGAATATCATGTGCTAATTTGCATTGCCTGAAAATTTCAGCTCACTCGCGTAAGTCCTTCATGGTGTTGCAATTTTTACAAACATGAGTTTAATTATGAAATCCAATAATTCCTGACTCAGAGGTAGTATGTCTCAGCTAGCGTGCAATTTAATGAAGATTCAAATCCAATAGCGGCACGTCCTGCAGTTATTGATTTAAAAAATAAATAGAGCCAAGATGACTGTATAGACTTCTGTAGATTTGGGCCAGAGCGGTGCAGTAGCTCAGGTCAAGTAGCCATAGTGAATAGCTCTTCACAGTATACCAATGATGTTTGGTTCGAAACGTAACAGCTTAATTTTAATCAAAAGCTCCCGTGACTATGATGTCGAGGGTTATGATAAATGCAGAGAGTGAAAATGTCCTTCCGTTGAGCTTTAGGAATAGATGAGAGAAGTATTACCCCTCCAGATGCTACCAACATTTGGAATTTTGTACCCAAAATTACATTGCTGAAAACATATTAGGGTATATTATGAGTTCTGTTTGAAATATCCATGTAAGTGGCAGCTTTTTAAAAATAAACTAAATAGAAGGGTTTAAAAAAGAAAATTTATATTGTTTACAAAGTTAGGAATATGCAAATTTTGTGTATGACATTGGAAATTATGCTTTTAATGTAAGGAGTGAAAAGTGATTGGCACTATTCCTTTTTAAAATTGACGGGTGTTGAATGTTTTGTAACGTTGACTACGATGTCTCAGCAAGATTACTTAGCTGAATAGTTAACCTGGAGGGCCATATTTTCACATACTATTCTAACAGAGACCGTGATATACCAAAGTTGTATTAAACATCAGTGGGTTATCAATAACCTTTAATTATCTAACTATAACAGAAATTGCATTTATCTTCTTGAGATCAGATTATATTCTGCATTATCAAAATAATTTACTTAAGAGACTTATTTAACTTTAAGGTGAGTTACAAAACCGAAATGACAGATAAATATAAAATAATATTAAGCATTATCTAATGGTTTCTGTGTTTGTATAAATTCATCATGTTATTCGGTACAATAATGTGTATTATAATTCCGTATACTATAACAAGATCCGAATATTGTGTAATAACCTAAAGAAAATATTTTAATTGGGATTTTTATAGAAAGTTTAGCTTAGATTTGTAAAATTTCTGAGTTTGATGTTCGCATACAATCAATTTAAAATTTTGATGTTTTTTCAAAGTTACATCTATAAATGGGAATATATATTTCTTTTACTACGTATAAGAATTAGAAATGTATAAGTAATTTGCCTGACAAAGCAAACAATAAATAATTCAGTTTCAAAAATTTAAATTGTTATTCTTCTGTGATGACATTTATCAAACATATTTTTCAAACATTAATCATGCTTTTAAAAAGAAAACTCATCTTAGGTTTTGTTTTATAAGTTAAATAATTTATTTCCGAAACGAACAAGTGGTGACGTACAACATTATATAAAAGCATCGTTGTTTGTTATTCCATTAAAAGTATAATGAAGAAAATAAAAAAATGTATATTATAAGATTTATTTTGTTGTATATCAGTGGGCTTCGTGTTTCACAACATTTTAAATTTGAAGGGCTTTTATTATTGTTGCAACTAAATAAAAAGAAAATTTATTTTCAGATGAAATCAAAGCTTTAAAATTGTTATTCTTCTGTGATGAAATTTATCAAACATATTAATATAAATATTTCATGCATTTAAAAGGAAAATTCATTTTAGTCTCTGTTTTATATGTTAAATAATTTATTTCTGAAAAAAACAAGTGGTGATATACAAGTTACTTTAAAAAGACCATTGTTCGTTATAAATAAAAAAATAATAAAAATTATGAGGTTTATTTTGTTGTACATCAGTGTGCTGTGTGTTTCACAACTTTATAAATTTGAAGGAATTTTATTCTTGTTGCAACTTTATAAAGAAAAAGACAGAAAATTCGAAAAGAAATATAGTTTCAGACGAAATCAAACATTTCAAAAATATTATCTTAAGAAGACTTATCTCAGAAATATTATTTGGAGTCTTTTTGAGATTTTATTTAAAGTTTTTTTTTTTTCAATTTCAACTTTTGATCTGTTTCTTTTTGAAAAGTTTCTCCTATTAATCTTGGAGACAATTTAAAAGATTGTTTACCAAGGCTTTTTACATTTCTTTTTTGAAATATTTTTTTTAAAAAATATTTCATGATTTAGAAAAATAGGTTGTGCTATAAAAATATTTACCATAAACATGGATTTTAAAATAAATCTTTTTAAAAAAAATTTATATTTCTAACTCAAATACCTCTTTTTAAGAAATGCTTCAAATTATTGATTTCTCAATTTATAGTTTCGGAAACTTGCCTCTAATTTTAAATTTGAAATTGATATTTTCTGTGTTCATTCGGCAACTTCATTTAACAGAAGAAGACTATATGATAAGGCATTATCGTCAATGTAAGGTTAATCAAAAAATATCTCTATTATTAATGTAAGCTTTCTTATTCAAAGAAACTTAGAAAAGAAACGTTTCCCAAGAAATGTGATTTTTATTTTAATCCTTCCATGACTTGATCTGTTAAAGAGCCAATGGATCTGGATGTGATTCTTCGAAGGAAAATGATATGCATTCGATTCTCGTCGGTTAACTTCAATTGCTAAAATAATATATGTTTGAAGATTTTACTGCATGTATCTCCTGCTCAGGTTGGTTGAATTGCTTTTTTTTCTGATTTTCTTTCTGAGAGAAATTTTGGAGTGCTTGCATTATACTGCCTTCTGCAATTTGAATTCAAATTGAAACACACACCAGTCGCGTTTTACCACCTCTCGGGGTGAAAAAATTATCAACCACTGTAGTGGCGGTTTTCAATAACTCATAAAAAGGTTTAAGACTTTCGATCTCGCCGACTGTTGATTCACTCGTTAAGTGGCGTCCAAACGAGTGTGCGAGACAAGCGATTCGTCCTCGCTACGATTGCGTCTGTCTAATAGCGAGAAACAAGGCCCATTATCTCTGGTCTAGAATGGTGCCCGCAAGAAATCCTTTTGATGCGTGGGAAACCGACTCTTGTTGAAGCGGAGCGAGAGAGTTGACTCACTCCGAGGATTCTGTCCGCACTGATACAAACTGATTTGTAACTGGTGCATGAGAACGATACGCTTATTCTCGTACTGACGTCTGAACGTTGTTTTAGTGTAACTAACGAGATTGTTTTTAGAGTTCTAACAACAACCGCTAGAGACAGCCGAAATATTTCGATCTTAAAGAAGATTAAACTAAAAAGATCAATAGAGTAGAAATAAGTTAATTAAAGAAATAATTAAATTAAAAAATTAGAGAAGCCAGGCGATTGTTGATGTGAAAAGATTTACTTTCTTTGTTATCAGACTAAACGCAGGTTATTCATTTTAATAAACAATAATCATAATTGTTTATTAAATCAAAGAATCTACATTTAGTCTGATAACCATCATCGATCTTCGCACTGTAGAGCGACGCAGATGGTTGTTAGGGGTTCGGAATCTACATTAAACGTAGGTCTTGGTCGAGTTAGCCCAAAGTGTGCAAAAAATGACTGTACAGCGGCAAACTAATCACAACTTAGATTTTTATTATAATTACTGATATGCTCGGTTGATACACAAGAGGGTTATACTTTGCAATGAAATTTTTTTATCAGTCGTACGTAGAACATTAATATCAGAAGGATGCATAACATTTTGAACCAGGAATATTTATAATCGCAGTGGAAATTATTGTATATAATATTTTTTTGTTAAAAAGGGCACTTAAAAATTAAATTTAACATCATTATTTTCCATCTCTCATTATGAGCACAACACATGTGCTTCATATGAACTTCGTTATGTGAAAGGAAGTAGTACTATGTAATTATCGGAATCTTTCAATGACTTCTATTCGTGTTTCTTAGTCACTTGAAGTGCTTGTAAAGCCGGTAATTGGAATTTTTAAACATTTTGGAAGAACCTCAAAACTGAAATTTTAATTACTTTTCCTTTGTAGTGGAAAGCGTATCAGCTACTTAAAAGAGAACACAATGTCAAAGACAATTAGTTTTCAAAACTTTTCTTATATTTTTTTCTTTTAACCCTCGTGCTAAAATATGTAGAATTTTCAGACATTATTTCAATTAAAGAATTTCAAAAGTAAAACCATAAAAGTATAAAAAATAGCACTTAAACTAAATAAAAATGTAAATTTTTTTTAAAAAAATTTCTGCTTTGTAAGTTTTTCTATTATTGATATCATCTTAATAGTGGTGATAGGATTCTAGAATAATAATTATACAACAGCGATGAATAACTGTTGATGATAGTGTTTTTCTCATTTATTTGTCTCAGGGGTCAACAAGTTTTATTTTGAAAACTCTTTACTACTCTAATAGCATATATTTCAGAAATTCTATTTAAATGTGAACAAATCACACAAAAAATTTAATTTAAGTAATTAGGAATTATAGTATTAATGCATGAAAATTAACCAAATGAATAGTTTTTTAGTTACATTTTTTTTCAACTTGCAACCGTTTTATAAATTTGAGCAAGTTCATTTTATGCATTGTATTTTGATATAATTATATTAAAAACGAAAAAAATATTTTTTGTGGAAAATTTATGAAGTTTTATACAATTGAGGGAATATTCTTTTAATAAGGATAGAATCATTTTGGTTAAAAAAGTATCTTATTTAAACAATTTTCCAACTCTTCTGGTAGTTTACTAAGTAAGCTAAATTTATAAAAATATAATAATCGTATTATGCATAATAAATATATAATAATCGTATTATGTATAATAAATATATAATAATCGTATTATGTATAATAAATATATAATAATCATATTTATATAGTGAAAAAATATAATAACCTTATTTTAAAAACATTGATATATATTTGTAAATACTTTTCATTGGAATAAAAAGTACAACAAAAAATAATAATGAACAATCAATTATTTAAAATATGTATTAATAAGTATTATTATCTATTAATAAGTATTTTATGAGGAAAATGAATGAAGTTCTTACGACTGAGGTGACCTTTGGTACCACCTGCTTCAGGTTTGAATCCTAGTGATGGCATGGATGTTTTTAGTGGTTCGTAATCAATGTTAAACTGTAGGTCCCTTTCTAATTAGCACAAATTGTGCACAAAATGGCCGTAGACTCACAAATCAAACCAAACCATACAACTGAGGGAATTTTCTTAGACTAATAAGGGTGGAATCATTTTGGTTAAAAAGTATTTTGATTTAAAAACTTGATTAATAAATTAAACTTTGATTAATTTATTTAAATTTTCCAACACTTCTGGTAGCTAATTAAGCAAGTTAAATTATAATCAATTAATAAGTCAATTAAATATCATCAATAAATAATAAATAATTAAATATAATCAATAAATAAATATTAAATAATCAAATATAATCAATTAAATAAAAATATATAAGAATCTTATTTGGAAGATATTGATATTTACGTGTAAACATTTTTCCTTTAAACAAAAAATACAATAAAAAATAATAATAAAGAACAATAAATGATTTATAATCCGTTAAATTCCTAATTTTATATCTTGAACATGAAGACCATTTAATAGAGAAATTTCTCTTTGTTACACAATAAAATTTTTTTTTTTTTCTATTTAAATTTTCGCTTTAAAAATGGATTGCTCCTTTATAATAAAACTAAACTGCCATTTATTACTATAAAATATAGAATGAATAGCTTTCTCCATTCATTTGGATTTGTCTAAGAAATACTGGATCGTGAAATATTAATGCTCAGTTTTATGCAAAGTGCATTTTAAAATAAGATTGATAACCTTGAAATACGTCGCAAGTTATTTCTAAAGTGCTTCCTTGAAAGAGCCCCAGAAAGAAAAATAATGTGATAATTGAAGTTTTCAATACTGAAACAAAATATTTTCTCTAGAAGTCAGAAAAAAAAGTCTTTTTTTTTTATTTAATATAGAATTTAAAAAATAAATTAATAAATTAAAAATAATAAATTAAATTAATTTAAATATCTGATAGTTTTAATAAAATTCAGAATTTCATGATAAGATGCATTGTGTACAGTGTTGGACAATTTGTGTCCCGTAAAAATTCTTTTATAAGACCTCTTTCTTTAAAATTATATTTGAATAATTTACATGTATTTATTTCTATTTTTCAAAAACAAAAATAAAAATTACGCAACTTTTTAAGCTTTAAATTTTTTTAAATGGCAATAACTCTGAGCCCGCGCTTTTTTACGTGATATCTATTTTTTTTTAATTTGAAATATTCAGTCAATGAAATGTTAATGTTTATTAGACACTATAATTTATTTTAAACTAATGTAATCAAAATTTTTATAGCACATTTCTGCTAGAAAAAAGAAAAAGGAATATAATTTTCAAATATCATGCAGAGCATTTCACTTTCTTTATAGAGTTAAAATTTACCATGGATTAAATGATAACAAAAATATATATATTTAATACCTATCGAAGAATGCTGTTTCCCATTATTTATATATTTGGTGAAAAAAATATTTAAAAAAAACCCTTTGGATTCTACATAGCAATGAGCTATTGTGAAGGTTTCCTCATATGAGGTTTTAAGAAAACGTATGAGACAATATCTTCACAATATACCATTTTATAAATTGAAGAATTTTCTTATTGAAATATAAATAGACTGCCATTAGGACACCATCATCATATTAAATTTCCATAACATTTGTTGATGTGCGAAAACAACAGAAGGCACCAGAAAATGTGAAGAAACTGTGAACAGCTTTTAGTTGTGGGAAATCAAACACGGAAACTTTTATGAAGGAATACCAATGAAAAAGGGATAAAAATGTGAAATCGTTTCTTTTAGAATGGATTTACAGATACAAGCAATACCAGCTGCTAATACTAGAAAACAACTGCCCACTTACTTAATGGTAGGACTACCAATTCTGTATTTAAATAACTTTTTGTTTTAAGTGCTTTATCTCTGTATCTGTACATAGCTTAAATCGTGAAATAGGGGCCATTCGGATATGACGACTTTTTTTGTGACGGCAACTGAGAGATAAATCTCCAAATGAAATAACTCGGGTTTCTTGTACTTATTGCAATTCACTTCTCTTAAAATCTCAACACATTATTTGGCGAACATTGGCGAAAAGAATTTTGAAGAAAAATCCCAACGGCCCTATTCTGCACTTTTACCAAACATAGGATATGTTTTAAGGAAAATTATTTGAATCATATATGACATCGATAAAGTACATTATTTCCGACTCAGGATAGACATTTCAAAATTTAACAAAATGCAAATAGCTCAGATAATTGTCCCATTGTAAAATTGTAGAAGAAATGTTATGATAATTAAAGGTATTTGTGATGTCAATGATTATTAGGTTGTTTCATTCAATCAAATAACTCATACTTTCATATCTTTTAGGCCAATTAGGCTGGAATTTTCGATAATGAATAATAATTCATAAGATCAGATTTTTTAAAAGTTCTTTTTATCGAAAAATGTTTTAAATTATGGTTAATTACATATTCTTTTTTTATGTATTCAATTTGATAACGAATATAATAAAGCATAAGAAATATAATTAAAAAAACTGTTCTGCGATGTACTGATCATTTTAAATTTAAATATTTGTATTTCTTTATTTTCACATAAATGGTCTATTAATTTGAAGATACTCTGTGAGGTATTAGCTAATGAGTTTAAATTTCGGGAATCCAACTGGCAAATTAAAAAAATTAAAAAAATCACGGAAATAAATAAATTATTTTAATCTCAATATTAAAAAAAAAAAAACACATGAAAGGATTTTATTTATAGTTCTCTCTTTGTGAAAGTACAGAATATTTACTATAAATTAATGAAGAAAAATAAACATCTAGTAGCTTGCAGCTTCCTCCACTGCGTTTCATTCGTAAATAAAGAAATTTATGAAATCTGGCAACAATATTTCATTTGTAACAAAGCTGTTCATTCCAAAACAATATACTTCACTATTACTTCTTAAAACAGTCTAAATATTGTTACAAAACACTAATTGTTATCAACAGCGTTTGTTGATCTTCACATTTGGTTCGTGGCCATTGAAGCGAACTGTGAATTTTTGCGATTGTGATTTTGATAATATTATTTCTGCCAAAATAAAGCAGGACTTTTGCGATAATTGTGATGGATCGAAAGAGGACTTTTGAGGACCTCAAAAAGTTTGTTCATATGACGGCTTTCTTCATGGGCGTGAAGATTATTACGGATTGTTTTGATGTTGGAATTTTTGACGCTGGTGTGGTGTTGATCGTTGGGATTGTAATCCATAAAATACTGGTTTACAACTGGACTAACCTCTTAGTGATTTGGAAGCGTATGATGTTGATCTCAAAGAAATGTTTGTCAACTGTAAAATTTATTCTCGTGATATTTGATTTAAAAGTCTTTGGTGATATACGTACAAAGCTAATCAATCGATTTGTGACTATGAAAGTGAAAACGCTGGATTGTGTCTGTGAGTCACATAGCCTGATTTTAGATACTCTAATTGATTCTTGGAGATGTTATGTAGCACTGAAACCTATTGTGGCTGGTCTGATTATATTTATGCTAGTAGAGACCTTGTCGATGGCTGTTTGTTTCTATGGATCATTTGGAATTGTAGCTACGACGATGTTTACAAAACTGTTTCTGATTTTAAAAACTATTTTGAAAGTTTGTAGAAAACTGTGGACTTTAACGAAGATTTTTATTGAAATAGTTATATTTACAGTCATAGAATGTTTTTTCTTAGCATTATATGCTTCCGGTATCTTTGGTATAATAGCTATGGTTGTAATAGCTGTTGAGCTGTATAAATACGTTCAACGAAAGATATAACATTGATATTTGAAAATTTACTAGGAAATCATAATTCAGCAATAACTTATCTGAAGAACTGAATCACACTAAAATAATAGTAATATGAAATAATTTTGATGTTTCTATTTTTTTATTGATTATGATTGATTTTGATTGTCAAAAAGTAAGCAATTAAAAAAGCTGTCTTCGCCTTATTGGTGGAGATTTTGGATTGTTTTGGAGCGGAATTTTTGGCAATTTGAAAGCGCAAAGATCAATAGAATTACCACTAAATAAAGTAAAAACCGAACAACTACTAGATATCCTCAATTAAGATTGATTTTGATTGCCAAAAAGTAAGCAAATAGAAAAGCTGTCTTCGCCTTATTGGTGGAGATCATGGAGTGTTTCGGAGCGGAATTTTTGGCATCATGAATGTGAAGGGATAGCTAGATTTGGAATTAAGAAACAAACTACAATAGGTCTCAGTAAATATTGATTTAATTTAGACTTCAGCCATCTCTTCGGGACAGAGGACTAGGGCTCCTGGCGACACCTCTTTAAAAAAGACGCATCGAGATTTCTACCTCCTGGGTGATGTGGAAACGAAATCATTCATACCCTATTTGCAATGTATTGGTTACTCTGGACACTTAAATATTATAAAAGTAATATAAATAATTATATTAATTGCTACCAATTGCTTAACGTCTTATAATAGAC
>BPLQ01011275.1:0-20919 GCA_021605075.1 Caerostris darwini | reverse complement strand
TGAAATGAAATCATAAAATTAATAGTTTAAAAAATAAAAAAAAAAAAAAAAGAGTTAATCAAATTAAAAAGTAAAAAAATAAGTTTTTTAATTATAAATTTAGTTTTTTTAAACTATTAATTTATTTTTTACTTTTTAGTTTGATTCACTCTAAAAGCGTGTTTTTTTAAACTATTAATTTATATTTTATTTTGATTAACTCTAAAAGCATGTTTTTTAATGTTTTTAAACTATAATATTTAAATGAGATCCCGGTATGGAGGATTGGTTCTTACAATAATTTAATTGTGAGTAAAACAAAGACTAAATGCGAATAGGTCGAGCCAGCCAGTATTCGAACAGGGAATCTCCTAATCAGTACTCAGGTGCGTTATCCGTTGTGCCGCTGTTCCACATAGGTTCGAATGTCTGAAAAATGTCTGTAAATGTTTCTTTGCAGCTTAAATAGTGTGTATGAGGAGAAGCAGACCTCCAAGGGAAAATGATGCACCGATCAAGATGACTTTTCAAAGGTTGTGTGTTTTCATCACTAATCCTGGCGATCCTAATCATGATGAGATAATAAACTTATCGAAATATTTTAGTGTTGTCGGTCCTTGTTAAGTCTACAACGTTTCAATTAAATCGGATCGCTTAAAGTATGACAAAATCGAGCCCAAAGAGTCAGTTACATGCATACAAACATACATACAAATAAACAAACATACAGGTGAAACTAATAAAAGCGTATTTAAAAAAGCAGAAAGAATAAAATGACTGACGAGAAAATGAATGTCACTAATGTTAAGATATGTTACGGAAGCGGGTAATACTACCTCCATAACGCTTTACGATCATATTAAACCAGGACCTACGGTTTAAAGTGGATTCCGAATCACTACAAACATCCATGGCACCGCCGGGACTCGAACCCGAAACCTGTGGATCTAGAACGCTAGCCACTCGGCCATCAGGCACACTACAAATTCATTTTAAAAGCGCTGAAAGTTTAAAATTCAGTATAATTTCTGTTATTCTCCTAACGTGCTAATCTAAAATATTCGACGCGATGCTTGTTCAGATCAATTATACTTTTGGGTCAAGAGGCGCAGGCATTATTTACAGTTCTGGCTGGTGCTTTAATAGTAATTTCTTCAATTTTGTAATGCCAAGGCAAAACGCTTGATTGATGCAAGGTTTCATGTGAACAACATCCTAAAAGTGATCGACCCATTTAATCTGGTAAAGTTCATGAAAGTTATACGAAAAAGCATCGCCTAAAGCTCTTTTTAAGAAATTTTTACGGAGCATAAAAGATGTATACAAACCCAGTTATCCTAGCCTACAGGCGCTCCGTTGTTCGCGTCCATTTACCATGCTTTCAGACCAGAGAAGAGAAGCACATTAATTTTCTTGTAAATATCACTTTTCTGTGCTTCTGAATGTTCATTTTAGCAATTTCTAATCCATTAAAACAAAATCTTTTTTTCATTTTTCTTCAACTTTTGCTTCGCGAAATCGAACTCCGCTCTTGATAGAGTTGCACTTCAATTAGAAATGCGAAATTTAATTTGGCGCAAAATGAACGACAATATATTCCAAAAAAAACCCTTTATCTCTAACTGAGATTTTAACTTTCCCTGTAATAAAGAACAAAAAAATATTACTTACATTTTTAAAAAAATTTTGAAATATTTTCATGTATTAAAAGGATGCAATTTTTAAATTTAATAAATTATATCCATATTTAGTGTGGTTAGAACGGCAACACAGAACGAATTTCCTGCCATGGATTTAAAAAAATAAAAATAAAAATAAAAGTAAAATACAATTTTTGTTTTGATATGGGAGTTGTGCCATAGGAATTGAGAAAGCATACCGTGGAGTTTTGATTCATTTCACATGTTTGAATTCTCCAATTTCTCATTCTGGAGTTCTTAGGACGAGGTAATGCTCCGTCCTTGATTTTATATACTTCAGGCGTGTCAACGGAATTGCTGTCATTAATAAAAGACCGTTGTTTACATTAATTTATTTATTTATTTTTCAAATGGGTTGGTGGCATATATTTTTTATAGCGTGATCTGTTTCTAATAGATTTTTTATTAAAGTGTAAGATGTTCCAGAAAAAAAAGTGTGGACAACTACAGAGCTGAATAGTTTACTTAAGAATGTCACAGCCATCGAATGAAAGTATTTGCGAAGGTATTTAACAGTTATTCCGTCTTTATGTATGAGTTAATCATAATTAGATTATGTATTTTATTTAATTTTTGTTTTCAAAGTTTATTAAAAGTGTTTTAAATGGTATTAGTTTAATAGAAAAGACTCATGGTGGTTAAAACACTAGAGATCAAAACATATTCTTGTAATTGACAATGTAAAATTGTCATTGAAAATATCTCTTTAATAAAATTGTTTATCGAATGCTTTAAAATTTTCTTAACCATATTAAACGAATATGGCCAATTCTTCAGTAACAGAAAAACAAACTTGTGTTTCTTTATAATATTAATATAAAATTATTATTTTTTTGTGCAGTTATTTTTAAGTTTTTGATATTTTATGAAGTTTTACATTTGCAATTCAAATAGATTTCCATATAATTCATTTAATTAATGCACATTGTAGGAATTGATGTTGTAAATACTGAAATGAATGTTACTCATACTCACAAATATACTCACTCATATATACTCACACTCATATATAAATATATACTCACAATTATATATCACTCATATATAATAACAAATATAACTTAAGAATTATTATCCTCTTGACAATTTTTATTTTATCATAGGTGCAATATCAATAATTTTTAATAGGCACAAATGGTATTTAAATGATACTTTACTACCTGCACACTAGTCTCCTTCTGGAATACCAACAAAAGCTTTATTACTTTTGATGATGCATTATCCAGTTTTGTTAAATTAAAGATGCATCCTGTAATATTGTTACATAGACACATTTAAGTAGAAAGATATTTTTCATTTTATTTCCCAGTATCTATTTAATATTCACCTCTATCAATTCCATATTGGATATTTTTGAATGAGAAGAGGAAAACATCACTCAGAAATGTTTATAAATTGATACAATATTCTAGAAGTATTTATAGCAAATTAACACTTTCAATATGCAAGAAGTATCTTTTCAGCAAATTATATTGAGAGAGTGATGTATCATTGTCTATGGTTAATAGTGCTGCTAAATGAAATCACCTAGTAATTCAATTATAATGAAAAAAGTCATTTTTTTTTTTTTTTGTATAATTAGAATTTAAAATAGATGAATATAATTATAACATAAAAATTGTATGGGTGTGTAAAATTGTGTAAATACATAACGAATTCTGTCGTCAAGTACCAGTTTTGATAGCATAGGGCAATAGATGTTCTACGAGCAAGATTTTTTACAGTTTGAAAGATGAATTGATTTTTAAATATATTTAGGCATTAATATTTAAAATAATGATTCATTCCATATTAACTTGTACGATTCATTAATAGTTCTAAAAGAAAATATTTGTTTTATATAAAATATATATGATTTCATAGCTGTAGACAATTCAATAGTGATTCATTTCTATAAATATTATGGGCATATGATAGATAAAAAAAAAAACTATTAATGGTCTTATGTTAATTCCCTATTAAAATTAATATTAAATTAATCATAATTTAGAAATTAATAAATAAATACATTTAAGAATCAATTCATCTTTTAATTTTTTGTAAAAATTGTTTGCTTGTATAATACTTATTGCCATTTAGGTAGCGTTAATTTTGTGCAAAACTGGCAAAAGTATATTGCCCCCAAATAGTCATGTTTGCTAGGTAATTTACAGTTTTTTATTATATTGAACAGCTTTGACTTAGAAATAAATATAAATAATTTTATTATACATCTCATTGTATTTCCATTTAGATGCTCTCAGTAGTTCTCTTGTGGATTGCGAAGATACATGCTATGTATCCTCGGTAGAGAATTCTCCACTTTTTGATCGCTACAGTGCCAGCTCCAAAGATGAATTTTGGGATGCCCTTAGTTCTAACTATGACTATCTCATGGATGATGGACTCATTGCCACTTGCAGAGTAAGTAGCATATAAGTATTTCCAAGTTGGACCCCGGCCCTTCTCAATTTTGCCAAGTCACTGAACCAGTGATGATTTATAAAATGTTATACAATGTTTGTAAGCATTACAAAAGAACATGACAACTTCATTTATTGTTATGTGCTGTATGTTTTAGTTCTCATGCTTAATAGGCACTAAAAATTGCAAGAAATGAATCTTTTTATTATTATTATTTAAAAAATTTATACAACTTTACCTTGTCTCTATTATAAATTACTAACAATTATCAATTGAAAAAGTTTAATTTGTTCCTGTCTCTTTTTTCATGACATGAAACCAGACAGTCTACCTAGTGTCTTTGTTTCCATAAATAAATATTAAAGCTGTATTTTCTAAATTTATTTTATTATAAAAGACCTTTTTTTAGATAGTTAAAATCATTGAATTTAAATTGTATATTCCTCAAAAGCATGTACCCAGAACATTTTTAAAGGTTAAATATTATCTCATTTTCATTTACTTCAATTTTTTTCTAGATATTGTGCCTTCAGTACATTATATATATATATATATATTTTTTTTTGAGGGAAAAAAAATAAATAGAATGTTAATTATGCCAAAATTTGAAATCTAGTTTTTGCTCAATTAAATAGCTATTTATAATTAAAATTATTTCCTTGTGTAAAAACTAAATTTTTCACTGTTTTTATTTAAAAAATAGGTAAGAATTAATTTTCAGTATGGGTTAGTCATCTTGATAAAATTGACGAGTACTTGCCAAATCTGATACTCTTGTTTGGAAACATATCTCATGAAAGTATTTGCATGATTCTATTTATTTTGTGTTAATTTTCTTTTTAAGGCTTTTTTCAATTGAATGATTAAAATAATAATTTCTCTATAGTGAAATTGTTATAAATATTGGTGTATCATCTAACAAGAAGTAGAAATGATAACTTTAATGTTATCTGAGCAACATAGTTTGTAAAATAAAGAGGTTACTACGTTTTCTGATTTGGCACACTGATATCCTATTAACTAAAAAATAACAAATTTTTATTCAAAGCAAGTTTGGAATTTTTTAAAAAAATTATTCTTTTTCATTTTGAATAAAAGAAATATCAAAATTTTCCTTTTTTAATTTGATGTATTCGGTAGGAAGCCAGCAGTGATTTGTCTCTTGATGATGAGAGCGAGGTGCCAGAGGCATGTTGCTGGACATTCACTAGATTCATTGAACAGTTCAAATGGCTTCATGATCTGCTACACAACCTGCAGGTGGCTAAAGCAGATGACAGCCCTGAGAAAAGCTCTGTGAGTTATATGCCTTTGTGACATTTATATGTATGCTGATTATGCCAAAATGTTACTTGACTGAACCTGAGATTGCTGGTAAAATAAATTTCAATTTGATTTTAACACAGAACAAGTAATATTTAAAAAAAAATTGAAATTCAATTCCTTCTTTTTTTTCATTATATTGCAAAAAATCCTTTATAAATAATTTTCATTTATTTTTTTAAGTTTATCGGGCGCCATCTATTGGTAGATATATGCAACTTAAATCTAAAAAAAACTAAAATTCATTAATTAAATTTAATTACTGAATTAATATTTGGAAAAACTGTATTCACATCCAGTGTCATCCACTACAAGTTCAAAAAAATGTATCTGAACTTGAGTAGATGAAAAAAAAGTATTTTATTAACGATTGGAAATTTGAACAATATATATAGAGGGAGAGTGTGAGCTAATAGATGGAATTGAAAAAACAAAAACAAAAAAAAGCAATCTCGAATTACAGCAAAATAATAAAAGCAAATACATACGATAAAAACAATAAAAGCAAATATATTAGGATATATTTCAAATTTAATTAAAAACTTTTTGATCATTTAAAATTAAAAAATATAGAATACATTAACAAGAATACTCAAACACGATCATTTCAAATTTCAAACGTAAAAAATTTAGAATAATAATATCCAGAAAAATAAGCTAAATTAAAATCATACGATTTTTTATATTATTGCCAATTTGTAGTTACATTTTTTAAAAATTGAATAAATGAATAATATATTAAATGAATAATAAAAATATTTTTTAATAAAATATTATTTTAAATTAAAATAATTTATTAAATGAATAATAAAAAATGAATAAAATTTAATTAAATTAATAAAATAATTTATAATCATTAATTAATGAATAACTAATGATGAAAAAATGAGAATGATGAAAAAATGAGAAGAAAGAGCAGTGTGAATATATGAATATTTCTCCCATATAAAACTAAAATTAATTAATTAAATTTAAGTAATGAAATAATATTTGAAAAAACTATTAACATCCAGTGTCATCCACTACAAGTTCAAAAAAAATTTATTTGAACTTGAATGGATGAATAAAATGTATTTTATTAACGATTTAAAATTTGAACAAGATATATATAGGGAGAGTGTGTGCTAATAGAAGGAATTTAATAATATTATGTATTTTTACATTTACCCTTCTTTAGTGTCCAAATATTTTTTTTCTGTTTCTCTCTAGGGCATATAAATTTAAAATAATTTAACAAATAAAGAAAAAGATTGGGACTTAATAAAGTACTAGTCTTTTGTAAAAAGAAATTTTAAAATAACATTCATTTAAATAAAATTCATATATGTCTTAAGTCAGCTTCTGCAAAATTTATTTATTTTCAATCTTCTGTAGTTTTAGCTATTGGTGTTTGTGTGAGTGTGTGCATATAAGCATATATATTTATATACATATGTATATATAGGTTAACTTAGAAAAAGATAACTAGATACACAAATTTGGAATGGATGTTTTCCAATATCATGATCATTATCTATTCAATTATCTTTTTTTTAACAATGGTCTTGCTTGCAGAGAATCTTGGAGGAGCAGCAGAAGATCGCCTACCTGTGCAAGCTGTTCAATGAGCAGGCGCAAAAGCTGTGCTGCCGCTACCCGGACATTAAAGATGAGGTGCAGCGCCGCCTCAACCTGCTCAACAACAAGTGGAAGGCTGTTGAGCACTCCATCCACCCCGGCATGGTTAAATCTCCCTCCAAGGATGGAATGTTTGAAGGTATGAATTATATGTGAAGATAAGGTACCTTTTGGTCAGTTGAACCTGGCAGAAAGTAAACAAACATTACAATACATGCACAGGCTAACCAATGGCGAAGGATAGCATGTTATGCACAGGCTATCGTTCATCATTGGTTAGGTCGTAAATCTTTTGATGTGTTGTGTTCAGTTCAGTGGCTTAAGAGTGTTTGTTTCCTGACAGTTTTGTTAGCATGTATCGAAATCTGCCCTGCCATTAGCAGTTTAGTGACAATGTTTCTTTTGTTTGCAGAAATCACGAGCCGAATGTGCAACCTGCGCAAGTGGTTGCGCGAACTGGAGACCCAGCTGTGTTCCGTTGCCTGCGCTGCCTCTTGGCCGACTGAGGTCTTGGATGAGAAGTACAAGCTGCAGTTGGTGAGTGTGCCTCCTTTCACAAGCTATACATTTGCAGACTGAGGATTGTTCTTAGGATTTTGATTACACACTAAAATGCAGATTCTGCAACGGAGCATGTTGCACTACACCCCTTTGATTTGGAATACACACAGTCACGATTGTTTGCACTCATCTGCAACATAGACAAGACAAGGAAGCTTTCAGATGAGCCAGGGCTGGTTGTTGTGGACTCCATTTGGAGCAGTAAAGACATGCTCCCATGTTTTCACTACTCCAAATGGTTTGTAGTCACAGATGCATTTGGATTGTTTGCACTCAGCTGCAACATAGACAAGACAAGGAAGCTTTCAGATGAGCCAGGGCTGGCTGTTGTGGACTCCATTTGGAGCAGTAAAGACATGCTGCCCATGTTTTCCTACTCCAAATGGGTTGTAGTCATAGATGCATTTGGAAGGCATTGAATGGTGGTGATGAAGACATGAAAAAATAAGATAAGACTAATTGCTATCCTATTTAGTATAGAATGTGGGTTTAGTGCGACCACCAAAAAAAGGAATAAAAGAAACTCGATTGCAAATAGCAAATCTTATAAAGACAAAAATAATCATTCATTAAAAGTAGTGCAACTTCTCATTACAGTCATTTTTGCTGTTACATTATCCTTAATTTTCTGTGTACGATACAAATGTAACCAAAGTTGATTTTAATACATCTATTATATATAATTCCCTTGTCACGATGTTTGTTCGGGATGAACTCTGAAACTAACAATCCGATTTTAACTTTTTTTCTTCTTAAATGGGTGTTTTGTTCCAACTTGAGAGATAGGATAGTTTTTATACAGATTTTTTTTTATTCAAATGCAAAATCGACGATTTTCATATTTCGTCATTTGGCGCAACTGAAATTTGCGATTTCTCATCCGATGGACGTAATTTTGAAAGTACATTCAAAATACAAGGTCAGGTGTACCATAAGATCGGGTCGTTGATGTCAATACTTAACGAAGAGCCAAAATTTCTTCAAATTTATTTTATGGGCAGTTCTGAAGGACGTGTGACAACTCGATGTCAGTATAATTTTATCGAGCAAGCAAGTACAAAGAGCTATTGTAGAATTGTTGGAAAATCTTTTAGAAAATCATAACCTACTTATTAAATTATTTAACGAATTTATTTATTTTGACGATAGACAGATTAACAAGAAATATTTGTAGTTCTTAGATAAATGAAAGTAATGATTATTAAAAATTAAATTAGGTAAAATAATTAGGAAACAGTGTTAAAAATCAACATTATCTACCTCATTCATTAAGTTAATAAAAATTAAACATTTTCTATTCGTTGAAGCTTAATTTGAACTTTACATTATTATTTTTTACCAATCACTTCCTTAACAATACCAATTATAGTATCTAATGTTGTTGTTGTTGTTATCGTGTCCCTCATGGAAGGAGGGAAGAGGGGTGCAGCTTCTGTTCTGATGGAGCACCTGTAGGTAGAAGCCTGACTTCTGCTCCGTAACGCTCTTACAGTGATAGGAGACCGGGACCTACGGCTTAAAGTGGATTCCGAACCACTACAAACATCCATGGCACCGCCGGGACTCGAACCACAGGAACCCGAAACCTGTGGCACTCGGTCATTCAGGCCCATAGTATCTAATAATGGAATGAAATACAAGAAGGCCACAGCAACGCGTGGCCGGGTCTGCTAGTAATCTATAACTTCAAAGATGCCTTCTTGATATCGTTATTGACTTTGTTCACTTAAAAAAGTAATTCCTGCTAAGTATTCCCCTGTCCCCTCAATAGAGAACAAGTTACAGAGTTAGTAATGCAACCAGGGCTGGGGAGCCACCCAAAAAACTCCCGAGTTCGAATTTCTTATACAGACTCTTGACTTTTACCTTCATTTCATGCATTATGATTTTTACTAATGGACTTCGTATATTGGAGAAATACACTCATGTCCATAAATTAAGGATAATGAAGTTCAGGCAAAGAAAGAGACAGAAGCAAAACAAATTTGACTTATTTGTAAAGTCTATTTATTAAACGAAAGGTAAAGAGCAGAAAAGATGCTATATGTTTGACATAATTAATAAAAATTGCGATTTTTACTCCCTGGAGCAAATTTCAAAAAAGAACCTATTTACAAAAATCAGTATAACATGGTTAGTATGATGGTTAATATGGAGTATGTCTCCCGGACGATGCAATACAGCCCTTAAAACGCCTAGGCATGCTGAGTATCAAATTATCGATCTGATCTTGGGGAATATTACACCACTCATCAAGCAATGCCCTCCGAAGTTCCGGTTGACAGGTGGGAGGGGGTTGACGGGCTGCAATTCGTCGGCCAAGCATATCCCACACATGCTCTATTGGATTCAAGTCCGGTGAGTATGCTGGCCAATCCATACGGGTGATATCCTCCAGTTGAAGGCATTCGTCTACAATGTTTGCACGATGAGGACGGGCGTTGTCATCCATAAACAGAAATTCAGCACCCATGGCGCCCCGGGTTTTCTTTCCACGACAACATTTTTTTTTTTACGTCTTCCAAAGCCATCAGCGCGTGAGGGATGAGCGACTTTTGCTGCGACCAGAGTCGTCTTTTTTGCACATCTTTGGCATTCTCGCGGTCAAATGGGGCCCATCCGAGCGGGGTTGACTCGACTCGCACTCTGTTTTGGACACTACTTAAGGATCATTGGACCACTCGGCGTAAAGCGATATCTTCCACTGCGATCGAAAAAGTTTCTTCCTTGTCGCTTCGCCGCCCCAACGCCTTGTTGTGAAGCTTGCTTTTTTTTTATTGTTCCAATGCAGCTGGCAAACACTTAGACAGCTTGGTCTTGGATGCCTTAAGGCAAGCGCTGCTCAGACGTTACTCACTTTGCATTACTCAGGGGGCGCGTGTCACTTGAAGATACGGACGCGGAGTAAGAATGCCCCCCCGCAACGCTCTACGATCCTATTAGGACCGGGACTTACGGTTTAAAGTGGATTCCGAACCACTACAAACATCCATGGCACCGCCGGGATTCGAACCCGAAACCTGTGGTACCGAGCGCCAGAGCGCTAGCCACTCCGCCATTCAGGCTCTTGGTATGAAGCTTTAACGTGTGAAAACATCCTTGTGAACAGTGCGTGTGCTAGGAGGAGCTACACTGGATGAAATAAGGGACATTGAAGCACAAACGATCCTCCTATGCATTGGCCCTCTTGAAATCAACTTGGGCTCTTCTACAGTCAGAATAGACTCCACAACACTTATATCCATTGGCTCTTTGACGTCACTCGTATTAAGCGCACACTTCGAGCCCAGCCCTGTCTATGCGCATAGGGTGTTTTGGACTAGTCCTTTACCTTCTGCGATACATTTTCTCACATATTACTTCCTTCATCTTGGCCGAGTGGCTAGCGCTCTGGCACTCGGTGCCACAGGTATCGGGTTCGAATGGATGTTTGTAGTGGTTCGGAATCCACTTTAAACCGTAGGTCCCGGTCCTAATGGGATCGTAGAGCGTTGCGGCGGGGGAGGGCATTGTTACTCCGTGTACATATCTTATCTTCAGGCTACACGCACCTCCTGGGTAGTGTTAAGTAAGTAACATCGGTGCATCGCTTACCTTAAGGCATCCAAGACAACTGTCTAAGTGTTTGCCAGCTGTATTAGAAAAAAAAATGTGTGTTAACTGCGCAACTTTTTTTGATGCCCGACTCGTGGATCAGTGGCAACGTGCGTCCGTGGCTTTTCTTCAAGTGACACGCGCTCCTGGGTAATGAATGCAAAGTAAGTAACGTCCGTGCAGCGCTTGCCTTAAGGCATCCAAGACCAAGCCGTGTCTAAGTGTTTGCCAGCTGCATTAGAAAGAAGAAAAAAAAAAAACTTCCTTAATTTCCAAGAATCCGGCATTGTAAAATGTCACCCAAGATTTGGATTTCGCACTTGTGCATTTCACTTCACGCCGTCTTTCAGTGTTCGTTGAATGAGTGACTTTCCAATGAACCCTTGATCACTCCTGTAATACTTCTGGAGCCCGAAATAGAAGAGCGGGGACTGAGCCCACGACGCCGTATTCTAACCAACGCCATTTTCTGGAACTAGTTAATTATTGAGTATCTAACAGGTAGGCTGAAAAGTTTGTAGGCTGACACATAAATGTCGCTACTAAAAAAAGATGTCGCTAAATCCATATGATTTTTAGTTAGCCCTCACCTTCAAAAGACACGTGTATCAATTTGACAGCTGTTGTACTATTAGTATGTGAGTTGTAGCATTTTTAGTGTTCATCACGTGCAATCCACTCGGCTGACTGTCGATTGGACTCCGGTGTGAAATGATGGAGCCATGTTTCATCCATTGTCACATATCGACGCAAGCATTCGGGTTTATTACGATTGAACAGCTCCAAAAACTGCTTAGAATCATCCATTCGTTGTTGTTTTGGGTCGATTGTGAGCTCGCGCGGCAGCCACTTTGAACAGAGCTTTCGCATATCCAAATATTCATTCACGATATGTCCAACACGTTCCTTTGATATCTTTAGGGGCTCAGCTATCTCAATCCACTTCACTTTACGGTTATCAGAAATTATTTTGTGGACTTTTTTTATGTTTTCGTCGGTAACAGCCTCTTTGGGGCGTCCACTGCGTGCAGCGTCCTCGGTGCTCATTTCGCCTCGTTTAAATTTAGCAAACCACTTCTCTACGGTTGATTTTCCTGGTGCAAAGTCCAAATAATGTTTATCATGCCAAGCCTTGGCTTCAATAGTATTTTTTTTTCGCCAAAAAGCAATGCTTTAATAAACACACGAAATGTCCTTTTTATCCATTTTTTCAAACGAACAAAAGTTGCTTCACTAAAAATGCTGTGACTCACATACTAATTGTGCTACAGCTGTCAAATTGATACACGTGTCTTTTGAAAGTGAGGGCTAACCAAAAGTCATATGGGATTTAATACCAGTAGCGCCATCTATGTGTCAACCTGCGAACATGTCAGCCCACCTGTTAGTGCTCCAGTCCTGAACTGGCTGTGCATAAGAATCGATTCATTTACTCACACCAAAATGCGTTGACTTGAAAAGGGGAAGGAGCACTCTGTTGAATTATTTTTCCCGCCTTCACCCCCGGCAGCGCGCGATCTCTGTCAGGAACATTTGGAGCCAGCCCATGTCGGTCGTTGATCTCGTCTACCCCTTTCTATTTTTGGCCGATTGTGAAGGGTCCAATTAGTGCATATCTTTTTTTAATACGCTTTTATTAGCTTCATCTGTATGTTTGTATGTAACTGACTTTTTCCCCTGGAGATCTGTTTCTCCTCATATACGCCATTGAAGCCGCAAAGAAATATTTACAGGCATCTTTCAGAAAGAAAACAGTTGATTCTTTTTAATACGCTTTTATATTAGTTTCACCTGAATGCTTAAAAAGTAAAAAATAAATGAATAGTTTAAAAACACTGAAAAAACACGCTTTTAGAGTTTAGATTTACTCTAAAAGCGTGTTTTTTCAGTGTTTTTAAACTATTCATTTTTTTTTTTTTTTTTTTTCAATTTTTCTTCTATCCCTTTTATTAGCTCACACTCTCCCTATATATATCTTGTTCACATTTTCAATCGTTCATAAAATACTTTTTATTCATCCACTCGAGTTCAAATACAATTTTTTTTTTTTTTTTTGAATTTGTAATGGATGATACTTGATGTGAATACAGTTTTTTCAAATATTAATTCATTCATTAAATTTAATTAACTAATTTTAGTTTTTTTTTTTTTTTTTTTTTTTTTTTTTTTTTAGATTTAAGTTGCATATATCCATCAATAGATGGCGCCAACTGTAAGAAGAAAATTTAAACTTTATTTATAAAGGACTTTCTGCATTATAGGGGAAAAAAAAGTAGGAATTGACTTAAAATTTTTTATTTTTATTTTATAATACCTTTTTTAAATGTCAGTTGTACTTTAATAGGTCGTAAGGCAAGGAGACTATGGATTTAAAAAAAAATTAAAGTATTAGAAATTTTTTTTAATTCAATGTATTATGACTTGTTTGTTGTTTCATATCCCACTTGGCTGGCCCAGCCCACGAGCCCATACGTACTCATGATTGAAGGGGAAGAAAGCAGCATCTGTTGTGATGGAGCACCCGTAGGTAGAAGTCTGACTTTGGCTCCGTGACGCTCTTGCAGTCATAGGAGACCGGGACCTACGGCTTAAAGTGGATTCCGAACCACTACAAACATCCATGGCACCGTAACCGTAACCTGTAACCTGTAGCTGTAGCACCGAGCGCCAGACACTCGGCCATTCAGGTCCCAAATGTGTGAATGCCAACGGCACGTGGTGTTCCCGGGTGGTCACCCACCCAAGTACTGAGCGCGCCCAATGATGCTTGACTTCGGTGATCTAACGAGAACAGGTATATTCAGCATGGCACGGCCGTTGGCTATTAAGCTAAGGCTAATTGGCTGTGGTTGGCTATTATGACTTATTGTGCATTTAGAGCAGTCTGCAAACAGACTCCTGGGTCGTATTTTTTATACCGCTTCCTAACTCCTGTCTGGCAAACTGGCGTACCGCTTACGGAGTACCAATGAAAATAAATGGCAGACTTATAGAGCTGACGAAAACACGTAGAAGAAATGAATTCGCCAACTTCCGGGTTCTTTTAGTTCACAACGGTGGTTTACAAATTAATAGTACTGCCACATATTCTAATCTCTGATGCCATAAAACTTAATCTCTCCCAAAAAACCTCTCACACTTCTAAGATTACCTCTCGCTTTCCAAGCGCGCTCTCAAACTCGCCCAATTAACTTTGGCGTCGCAGCGCCCTCTAACGATCCATTCATTCGTCTTTTTTCCACAATAGCAGAAGCTTGCGTTTGTTCGCTCTTTCGGGAAATTAGGCTGTTGAGTTGCCTTGGCTATGTTGTTTTTAATACGCTTTTATTAGCTTCACCTGTATGTTTGTATGTATGTAACTGACTCTTTGGGCTCGATTTTGGGACTGATAGCGCCATCTACTGGCGAATCAGTCAACTGATCAAAACCTACCTATAGAAATTAAGTAATATCCGCGATCGAATTGCGCTCTTCCTATTGGCCGAAAATCTCGGTGGCTAAAAAGAGGGGGATCTCTAAGGCATAGGAGTGCGATCATGTCGAATTGCGCTCTTCCTATTGGCCGAAAATTTCGGTGGGTAAAAAGTATGTAAACTTAGCGGATAACCGGCCAAGTGACATGAAAAATAAATTATAGTTTAAAAAAACTAAAAAAAAATACGCTTTTAGAGTTAATCAGACTAAAAAGTAAAAAATAAATTAATAGTTTAAAAAAACTAAAAAACACGCTTTTAGAGTTAATCAAATTAAAAAGTAAAAAATAATTGTTAACATAAGAATAAAATGACTGACGAGAAAATGAATGTCATTGTTCTAAAAGCGTGGGGTGCTCGACATCAATCGTTATAATTCTTCACTAGTTTCATTCCAAAATGCAGAGTTAGTTTAAAAATGTCATACAAAGCACTCCCACGCTTTTAGAACAGTGACATTCATTTTCCCGTCAGTCATTTTATTATGTTAACAATTATTTTTTACTTTTTAATTTGATTAACTCTAAAAGCGTGTTTTTTTAGTTTTTTTAAACTATTAATTTATTTTTTAATGTGGAATTGAAAGACAATTTTGGGTCTAGAAATAACCCTAGGTACTTATACTGAGAGTGACATACAAATTATACACAAAATATAATTATATAATAAACAATTATATACAAAAAGAGTGATTCTCCCTAGCGGAGATAGGTAAGAAATCTTTCGAGTAAATGGCATACAGGCTGATTTAGAAGCATTAACTTTAATCTTCCAGGTGGTTGGCCATTTTCTAGTTTCTTTTTTCTTTCTAATGCAACTGTCAAACACCTAGACAGCTTGGTCTCGGATGCCTTAAGGCAAGCGCTGCATGGACGTTACTCACTTTGCATTACCCAGGGGGCGCGTGTCACTTGAAGATACGGACGCGGAGTCACAATGCCCCCGCAACGCTCTACGATCCTATTAGACCGGGACCTACATTTTAAAGTGTATTCTGAACCACTACAAACATCTATGGCACAGCCGGAATTCGAACCCGAAACCTGTGGTACAGAGCGCTAGCCACCTCGGCCATCAGGCCTCATTTTTTTTTTTTTTTTTTAATATTTATCGTTCTTTTTATCTTAGTATTTAAAGACTTTTAATATTATAATTTTATGTTTTTGGAAACTAAAAATGTTTGTCATCGGACATTGGTGCATTCCACGTGCTAAATACATAGATCATCATCATCAATGGCGCAACAGCCCCATGTTGGGCTAAAGCAGTTTACCTATTAGAAGATTTCGAGACGAGAGATGTTTTCTTTTTAAGGGGTAATGTTGTTAGCCGGTTAGATTCCGAACCACAACAAAAACATCCATGGCACCGCCGGGACTCGAACCCGAAACCTGTGGTACCGAGCGCCAGAGCGATAGCCATCGGCCATTCAGTCCCTACATTATTTGGTTTTGATTTAAAAAATATCCCTGTACTCTTAGATTTGCTTACAAGAAAAAAGAAAACCTAATTTATAATAATAGTACTAAATTGGCAGGTATTAAAGTATTATAAAACAGCTCTAAAGAATCGGATGCATTTTAAGCGTAAAGATGCAAGCCTGTGCTGTTGACTGTGAATTGTTCGCTAGAATCAGCGGGTCAAGGCGCATGCCCAGACGGCTCGAATGAAATGAATCCGAAAAAGTAACGAATCGAATGAACCCGAGTGTTGACTCAGCCGTCAATGGGTCACTGTTCTGGTGAGAATCATTTGCCAAGGCCACAGAAGCACTCAAGGATTCCTTGAAAGGAGGGTGTATTTTTAGAGCGCCGTAAAGTGACCGCGCTCTACCCCTACGTTAAAATTCCAATTTCTAATAATCCGCTTCTCCTAAATCTTCCAAATTGTAACCATAATTCTAAACATGCAAAGAAAAGACCACGTTCAATATTTAATCATTTCATTTCCGACCGCAAAACGCGTGCGCTTTGATCCAGGATGAAATTTTTTCCACTGAGTGTTCAGATGCATCCATTGGCTCCCACCGTTCAGCATAATTCCCTTGAGTGTTATTGATAAACAAAGATCGTTTGTTTGTTTACGTTTTGAAATATGTTTACGGCATCGACAACGGGCCCTAATTGTACCGAATTTAAAACTTAACTTTTAAATTCGTTTATTTTTTATCTTACTTTTTATCAATAGTATTTTAAATCTTTTTTTTGAGTACCTACTTTAATTTGAATTTTTAGAAACTTATATCTTAAATTTTACTAACAATAATTAAGCAGCCTATTAAAATTCCAAGCATATTTATTAATTAAGATGTAGGAGGTTTAAGGGGTATTTCCCCCTGTTGGTACTCCGTAATCGGTACGCCGTCGTCGTTCTTATTTTTATCGGAGTACCGTGGCCTATATATTTGGCCTTTAACTCCAGATTTGAAAGCACATAAGAGTTCATTATAAAAAACATTGATACATAGAAAAAACAGGATAAGTGACCAAAGAAACTGCCCATATTTACAAAATTACAAATATTTACAAAGTACAATTATTCACAAATCTACAATTCTATACAAAGAAAAAATGAAAAAAGAGAAGATAAAATAAAAAAATTAGCTAACTAAATTACAAAAAAGGAAAAAATGCTAAAAATATATACAAACAATTAAAAGAGAATAAAAAAGAAAAGGGGAATATACTACAGAGTAGAGTAATTGCTGCTAGGAATGATGACTAAAGTCTAGGTCAGTTGCAAATTATGCAGAGACGCCCTTGGTCGCTTAGCGTTTTCCGGCAATGTAAAATCGTATCTTGGAAGATTACGGATTTCATCATTGGGAATAAAATTAAGATTTGCGTAAAAATTATTCGCAAGTTTGAGCATGAAATTTTGAATAGGAGGGAGGGCTAAACTACGACGGATGTCATCATTCCTAAAGTACCAAGGAGAGTTCGTAATCATCCTAAGCATTTTATTTTCAATACGATTTATATAGTTAATGTGGTACCTTGCAGCAGTACCCCAAACCGGGCAAGCGTAAGTTATTACGGGACGCAAATAGTACATGTAAATAATCAGCTTATTTTCTAAAGAAAGAGGTGAATTTCTATTAATAAAAGGATAGAGCATGTGTATACAGATGTTTACTTTTCTTTTAATATGATTCATGTGTTTAATGTAGGTTAGTTTACTATCAAGATAAACTCCCAGATATTTTGCATTAGTACGCCAGTTGCAAGTTGCCACTGAGTGAGTATTTTTGCTCGCCCGTTTTTTCAAACCAATCAAATTTCTCGCTTTTATTCGAGGATAAGCACTTTCGACAATTCACCTAGCGAAAGCAAGCTACTTTTTGTGATGCTCTTTCTTCTTTAAGGGAGGGTACAGTATTGGCTAAGCGATAACTTATTCCAAATATTTAATACATATTTACTACTAAAATATGATTTTGATATATTTGAAAATTTTTAAATACAAACTAACATTAATTTCTCTTCTTTACTTTCACACAGAGCTTGAGCTCTTTTTAATGTTTTCTAATTCTGAATTTAAATGTTTAAAATATAATTATGAAGTAAAATTACACGGAGGTGCAGGGTAAACCCTGGGTACTCCAAATAGACTATGCCTCTACCCTACGTGCTCGGAAACGAATCATTAGAACTGTGTGTCGCGATTCAGTTCCTTCTCGATCGGGGATTCTCAATGTGGGAATGGTTTAGACCAGGGGTCTCCAAACTACGGCCCGCCAGTGTCATCCATCCGGCCCGCGACAGCGAATAGCTTATTGTTGCTGTAATAGGTTGGATAAAAAAACATAGAATGATAACTCGGTTTTATTGACTTGCTAGGTTAAAGCTTAGTGACAAGCATAATACGCGGAAAATTTAACTTGAGCATAACAACCAACAAGTAATTGAAATGAATCCCACTAACATTATAAACTAGTGAACATCCCGTGGTTAGTTATGTTGGGGTAAAGAGTATCGCATATGTATGTATATCGATGTTTGGAATGTACACTCAAGAGCCAAAACATTATGACCACCCCTACATTTTGCAATGAACTCGCCTGGATGACATGGAAGGCACGTGATCAGGTGGAAGTGGTATTAATCCATGCCAAGGCGGGTTGAAGCTGTGTTGCGCGCCAAAGGTGGGCCAACTCGTTATTGACAGGTTATCATAATGTTTTGGCTCTTGAGTGTATATATCCTGAATCGAACGTATGTTTTTTATCCTGAAAATCCCTCAGGAACGGAGAAGCTAAATGAACGCGAATGAAACAGCGGGATATCCACTTGTAAAAAAAAATACTAATGAGATGTATGTAGTTGTGATTTTTCATTGACAATAGTTTGTAGTTGTGGATCAATTTTACTTGTACTACCAATTATTAAAAGAGATTGTAGTAATTGAACCAGCAAATTTAGCAACTGTATGCTCGTTCAGAGCGCGTTCTCGACGACTGGTCTAAAAATTACAGATAATGGCAGAAAAATTAAAATGGTTTTGGCCCTTGGTGCTTACTGGAGTAAACAGTATGGCCCTGAGGCTGGAAAGTTTGGGGACCCCTGTTCTAATGCGCTATTTATTATGCGAAACCGCAAAGTGGGTCAAGTCTGCAAAATGTTGGTAGTTTTACGCGTTCATTCTGAGAGTTTAAGCAAGCACTCGTAGTTACTATACAGGACTGTTAGTTACTGTATTGACCAGAGGTGCTGAAATCCGACACTTTTGTAAAATTAATTTTTATTTTTCCTTAATTTTAGAAATGGATGTTAAATGAAAGGCCAAGGAAGCCATTCATTGGCGTGTTTCAATAATAAAAAGGCAGTTTACCATCAAGTCAAGTCAGTGTCTCAGCACTGAGGCTTATCAAGCATTGTCTTGCTTCCACAGTGTCCATTAGAGATGGTCACTTAAAGTGAAACATAGAACCTGTTATATTAGATGTTCCGAGATGTCATATATTCGCAAGAATATTATTTTAAAATCAAAGCTAATTTTTTTCCCTCATCATTTCTACAGTTAATTTTTTAATATATATTTGCACAAATCATGGTTTTTTTTAAAAAGAAATTTTTAATTCATTGGATTTGACTACTTTAGCCATTATAAAATAAATATATTTTGCAAAAATGTGATAAATCTCAGGGGCCGGAAAAATATTCAAGGATAGCCGTGGGTTGGCCACCCCATCTCTGGTTATAATCAGTCAGCCAACGAGTCAAATGATAAAATTTAGATTTGAATGGGAGCCGATTTTCCTTAATATTTTCTCCGACACCCTTCGCCAACATTTTTCTGAGTTAAAATGATCAGTCATCGTCATTGCCGCAGCTGCCCAGTGATTTCGTAAGCAAAGGGTTGTTTTGCTTGTTTACGTTTTTGTATATGTTTACGGCATCCCTAATTGTACCGAATTTAAAACTTAACTTTTAAATTCTTTTATTTTTTTTTCTTACTTTTTATAAATAGTATTTTTATCTTTTTTTTTGAGTACCTACTTAATTTGAATTTTTAGAAACATTTATCTTTTATACTACTAACAATAATTAAGCAGCCATTTAAAATTCCAATCATATCTATGAATTAAGATGAGGAGGTTTAAGGGCTATTTCCCCCTGTTGGTACTCCGTAATCGGTACGCCAGTTGCCCAGTGTGAACCAAGGCCGTCTACCAACTGGTAGATTTCGGGACGAGAGATGTTTTTCTTTTTACGGGGTAGGGTTGTCAACTATACGGTTTAAAGTGGATTGCGAACCACTACAAGCATCCATGGCACCGCCGGGACTCGAACCCGAAACTTGTGGTACCGAGCGCCAGGCTCTACAATATAATTAATTTTTAAATATGTATGTTAGCATGTATATATATGCCAACAATGTGGGAGATACATTTAAGATGTTTTAGTGCAGGGGTAGCCAACCCGCGGCCCGCCTTGAATATTTTTCCAGCCCGTGAGATGACAAAATATATATATTTTATAATGGCCCAAGTGGTGAAAACCAATGTATTAAAAAAAATTCATTATGCGCATCCATCCATTCAAAAATGAACTGTCGAAATGACGAGAAAAAATATTAACTTTGATTTTAAAATAATGTTTTTGCGAATATAGGACAGATGTTGCCCGTTTTATTGATGAGTTCCGCAGAATAATTGAATTATAGTGATCGATGGAAAACAAATATTAGACTGAAACTGTATCTCTCTTTAGTTAAAGGTCGGTCTGTCTAATTAAAAATAAAAGTTATGCCTTTGGACTGTGTCAAAC
>BPLQ01011274.1:0-16325 GCA_021605075.1 Caerostris darwini | reverse complement strand
CGAGTATATAAAATAGATGGAGAATTGTAGCAGTAAGGCAATAATTCCTGCTTTGTTTTTTTTTGGAGATTTAATTATTTCATGAAGAAAGATTCTCACAATTTTATTCTTTTTTACATACGGCTCTTGAAACAAATATATTTGGAAAGAGATGTGTGTGCTACTGGAATTAATAGAGAAGTTGAGGTTTACTTTTTTTCTTAAATATACTTACAATATTGAAAGTCCCGAGTGGTCCCGGGTTAGAATGGCCCCACTGTAGGCCATGCATGTCGTAAAAGGCGACTGAAACGGGTGCTTTGTTCCCGGGGTACAACCCGGTGGGGTAAAAATCAGACTTCAAGGAGATCCCAGGACAAGGATCCAGGATCTTCCTCAAGATCCCAGGACAAAAAGAAACATTTGTTATCCTTTATCATGACTTGTCGGCTTAGTGTTTGAGAACTCACTGATTCATGGACTTTGTCTAGATGTTGCTGTCGACCAAGTTGGATAAGAAACAACACAAAAACGAAATATTGAAATCTTTTGGAGAATGGATTCTATATTCATCCATTAAAGAAAGTTGACTTTAAAAATTATTTGGTCTGAATATTTTGTTAAATTACTTATAATTGCTTCATGTTGTTATTAATTCTTTCATGAAAACTTGGCTTGAAAGGCTGTTTGAATAAGGTTTATGATTAACTTCACTTCTTTTCATATTGAAATTGAGGATACGATTGTGTCTAATGCAGTTTGCGCAACGTTGATAATGTTTTTATTATAGCACTTGGATCATCTGTATTTACCCGGCAGATGAAACAGCTGCATTTGCTGTTACAGTTACATGTTTGATGATTGCAAATCGAACATTTAAATAATTATTGATGATTCGTAAACTTTATATATTCTCCAATCTATTTTCAGGAACTTTTGTTTTAGAATGAACATCACACTTCAAGATCTATTTCATTGAATAAATATTTGAGAACTCAATGAATAAATTAACTTTTCGATTAACTCATTTTCTCTTTAGTCATTCTAATTTCCGGATTTTTTTCGGGAGTGACGTTTAAAATCTCATCATAGGGTATATAATTCTGAAATGTCCTTATAAGGATACTCTGGTTCTTTTTCTTAGGAAATGTTGTAGTAAATTATTGTGGATGGCTGATGTAGTAAATTCTTTTGCTTTGGTGAGATACATTGGACTGGTTTGTTATTTACATTTTTAAGATTTCGAATATTTATTTTATATACCTTAGAATTGATATCAACTTTGAGAATCTGTTTATTGTCATCAGACGTGAGGTTCTCAGAGTTAAGTATCAGGCAGCAATCTGCAGAATTCTAAGCTCTGCTCTGTGTTAAAGACGCTAACTTTTGAGCAAATGTTTTGAGACTTGGAAATTTTTTATCTGCAGCCATAGAAATATTGGGGTGAAATGAACATTTAAATTGTCCATTACTATTAGTTATCAGAACTTTAAGCTCTTTGAGTGGTCATACAGTATTTTGAAAAAATAGCCATTTCTATTTTTTGGAAGGTGTTCCTCATGAGATTCATAAACAATGTCTTTCTCCCTTTTCTCATAGTTATTTGTAATTTTTTTTATCTGTATAAATTAAAAGTATTTGAAGTTCCTAGGATATTAAAAATAGAATTGAAAAGGTAGGCTGTATAAAATAAAGAATTTGCGCATTTCAGAAAGTATAATTACAATGAAATGAAGGCAAAATGTAGAATAAAAGAACTGCGTAACAAGGATATTGAAAAAGTAGTCAGAAATGTGGTGAAAATAAAAGACAAGGATTCTACAGTGTAATGTATGACAGAGCCCAGATTTGCCATGAACCATTTTTCCCAAGGGTTTATTCGCTGTACATGCAACCATTTCTTTTCATCTTTATCAAAGTTCACAGTTGGGCGGGTATCTGCCGGAAGTCAGGTTCTTCAAAGATGTAACCGTAAGTCGCTGAACAATAAAACTTTTGATCGTGTGTCAACTCAGAGTATGGTGAGTTGAAAAACAAATAATGAAGTCTGTGTTGGTTCTTCGGAAACAAAGGCTTTATGTTAAAATGTTTAATCCTCGCTATTGTTAGTGACAGTAGACAATTACAGGATACAATTTTCAGTTTCTGAACATGGATTAGGATTATATTTCATTAAAAGAAGCTAAAATTAGAAGTGGATAAAATGCACGTTGAGACTCTTCCCTTGATGGTGATGTTCCCATTATAAAGACTGTAAATATATGTACTATCATAAAAACTAATAAAATGTATAAAAATTTAATTTCATCACCTTATTTAGTGACCATTTATATGTAAATCCGGATTATCAGGGTGTTTTTTTTTAAAATATGAAATAGGCTTAATCCATGTTAACTGGGATAATCGGATCTCTGCTGTATTGCAAAAACATTTTTTGGGGTAAAGCATTTTATGGGCATATAAGTCCATCACTGCATATTTTTTCTTCCATGAAAGATAGGCGTGAATAGGAAATACATAAGTGAGGAGCATTTTTTAAAAAATATTTGTAAAATAATTTTACCCCTATGACTTTTAAATGGGTTTAGATTTTAGGAGAGAGAAAAGGTAAGAAAAGTATAATGAGTAAAAATAAATTTCTTTTAAGAGTAAGATGAAACATTATCATATGCGAGAATTCATGCACTATTTCATCATCATTGGCGCAGCAGCCCCATGGTGGGCCAAGGACCCTTCTGCCTACTGGCAGATTCATGCACAATTTAATAGGCTAAATATTTTTAGAAAGGATTTCGATCAAATGGATTGACAAGGTAAAGAAAGTCGACATACGGGATATAACTTTATTCCAATTTGGCTTCACAAACCACATGCTATCTTTCCGGATGTGTCCTGGAATCTGGCATCGGTGATCTAGAGCGCTGGTTTCTAAAGTGGATGATACTGGCCCAACGCGGCAGTGGGAACAATAAAGGAAGGACAAAGTAGCCTCAAGTGTATTGGGGGTGCGTTTAATAAGAATAAGGGTTCGGTGGAAGCGTAAAGTAGGAAGAGAAGGTACGGAAATTCAGAAAAACTATTCTTCAACGATTCAAAGACTGCTTCCAACAATGCAAGTTGAGTAAGGGATATACGGAACTATAAGACCAAAGTAATACATATTATGTATCGACATTAATTAAGACAATAAGATGCCTCGACTTCAAGTAAGACATATTAAGATGTATGGAAAAATAATGAATCATATTTATTTAATCTTAAGTTGTCTTAATGTCTAGTTGTAATATATGGAAACAAGAAATGTAAATAAAAGAATATAAACGAATTTATTCGACATCTTGTATTGTTTTGATTTTAAAATTGCTTTAATAATATATGGTTTGATTTTTGCAGTAACCAAAAGCAAAAAAAGTGCCTGATTAAAAGTGCTTGCTTTCAGATATAGATAAAAAATATGTTTATGCATTCTATAGAAAACGTTTTTGTGAGTAATCTTTACTAAGACTTCTCCCTTTTATGTAAATCACACTATTTGCTTTTTATTATCTAGAAGAAACATTTTGAACTGTAAATGTATAAGGTTTTGGTGTTTTATAGAATTAAATTTTAAGCCATTCCTTTTGTACTACGCTCAAGCTCTAATCCTACCTAGATACTACTTGAAACTTGCAATTTTGGGTAATGTTTAGGGAATTTTGATACTAGAATAATTGGAATAGAACTAGAATAAAATGGAACTAGATGTTTTTCCGTGAACTATTATGGAATATTTCATTTCATTTCTTGCATTTTTATTTCTTGCTGAATATCTGAAGGAATTCTAAAAACAAGAGACATTTTTTCTTTTCATTCCGCTAACTGATAGAAACTGTCCCAAAATAATATGTTACGGAAAGAAAAGTTTAAAGGAAATATTTTTATTTAACATTCTACAATTTTCTACACCAAAAACTCTTACCATTTTCTTTGGAATGTGAACCTCTGAATCCAACGTCGAATGAGGCGAAAATGACAGAGCAAGGTCGAGACACACTTTTCCCCCCTTGAGTCGAGGGCCAGCAGTAGAAAGAGTCCCAAATAGCCTTGCAAAAAGGTTCTGAAAAGAAAAGAGAAAATAAGTAAACAGAAAAATAAAACTCATATAGCTATTTTGGGATAAAAGCAATCGAAATGTCACCCCATTTCCTCTTTTAGAACATATTTGTTGTCAAAAAATACCATAAATCAATTTAATGTCCTGTCAGATAGAAATTTAGAGAGAAATCACGTGAGAAAAAATATAATAGAATAATTATGGAATAAAAGTTTTTATTTAGCTTAAATTTGTAAAAAGCAAACGATAAAAAAAAAGGTTTTATATAATGTTATATATAGCCATAAATCAATTCAATTTCATGTTAGATAAAAATTTAGAAAGAAATCAGATGGGTAAAATATATAATAGAATAATTTTGGAAAAAAATATATAGAGAGAGAAATCATATGATAAAAATTATAATAGAATAATCATGGAAAATTTTTTCTTTAAAATAAATTTGTAAAAAGCAAACCACAAAAAAAATGTTTTATAAAATGTTATGTATAGCATAAATCCATTTAATTTCATATTAGAAAAATTTAGAGAGAAATCATATAGGAAAAAATATAAAAGAATTATTACAGAAAAGTGTTTCTTTAATTTAAATTTGTAAAAATCAAACTATAAAATAATGAAACGTTTTATAAAATGTTATATATAGCCATATCAATTCAATTTCATGTTAGAAAAAATTTAGAAAATCAAATGGTAAAAAATATAACAGAATAATCATGGAAAAATTTTGTTTAGTATAAATTTGGGAAAAGCAAAAGATAAAATAATAAATTATTTATTATTTTATCTTTTGAAATCTTATATACATATATATGCATAAATCAATTCAATTTCATGTTAGAAAAAAATTAGAGAGAAATCACACGGGGAAAAATATAATAGAATAATTATGGAAAAGTTTTTATTTAGTTTAAATTTGAAAAAGGCAAATGATAAAATAAAAAAAAAGTCTTATAAAATGTTATATATATCTATAAATCAATTCAATTTCATGATAGAAAAAATTTAGAGAGAAATCAGATAGGAAAAAAAAAATATAATATAATAATTATGAAGAAGTTTTTATTTAGTTTAAATTTGTAAAAAGCAAACGATAAAATAATAAAATGTTTTGTAAAATGTTATATAACGTATATATACATAAATCAATTCGATTTCATGTTAGAAAAATTTAGAGAGAAATCAGATAGGAAAAAAAAAATATATAATATAATAATTATGAAGAAGTTTTTATTTAGTTTAAATTTGTAAAAAGCAAACGATAAAATAATAAAATGTTTTGTAAAATGTTATATAACGTATATATACATAAATCAATTCGATTTCATGTTAGAAAAATTTAGAGAGAAATCAGATAGGAAAAAAAATATAATATAATAATTATGAAGAAGTTTTTATTTAGTTTAAATTTGTAAAAAGCAAACGATAAAATAATAAAATGTTTTGTAAAATGTTATATAACGTATATATACATAAATCAATTCGATTTCATGTTAGAAAAATTTAGAGAGAAATCACATAGGAAAAAAAAAAATATAATATAATAATTATGAAGAAGTTTTTATTTAGTTTAAATTTGTAAAAAGCAAACGATAAAATAATAAAATGTTTTGTAAAATGTTATATAACGTATATATACATAAATCAATTCGATTTCATGTTAGAAAATTTAGAGAGAAATCAGATAGGAAAAAAAAAAAAATATAATATAATAATTATGAAGAAGTTTTTTATTTAGTTTAAATTTGTAAAAAAAATCAAACGATAAAATAATAAAATGTTTTGTAAAATGTTATATAACGTATATATACATAAATCAATTCGATTTCATGTTAGAAAAATTTAGAGAGAAATCAGATAGGAAAAAAAAAAATATAATATAATAATTATGAAGAAGTTTTTATTTAGTTTAAATTTGTAAAAAGCAAACGATAAAATAATAAAATGTTTTGTAAAATGTTATATAACGTATATATACATAAATCAATTCGATTTCATGTTAGAAAAATTTAGAGAGAAATCAGATAGGAAAAAAAAATATAATATAATAATTATGAAGAAGTTTTTATTTAGTTTAAATTTGTAAAAGCAAACGATAAAATAATAAAATGTTTTGTAAAATGTTATATAACGTATATATACATAAATCAATTCGATTTCATGTTAGAAAAATTTAGAGAGAAATCAGATAGGAAAAAAAATATAATATAATAATTATGAAGAAGTTTTTATTTAGTTTAAATTTGTAAAAAGCAAACGATAAAATAATAAAATGTTTTGTAAAATGTTATATAACGTATATATACATAAATCAATTCGATTTCATGTTAGAAAAATTTAGAGAGAAATCAGATAGGAAAAAAAAAAATATAATATAATAATTATGAAGAAGTTTTTATTTAGTTTAAATTTGTAAAAAGCAAACGATAAAATAATAAAATGTTTTTAAAATGTTATATAACGTATATATACATAAATCAATTCGATTTCATGTTAGAAAAATTTAGAGAGAAATCAGATAGGAAAAAAAAAAAATAATATAATAATTATGAAGAAGTTTTTATTTAGTTTAAATTTGTAAAAATCAAACGATAAAATAATAAAATGTTTTGTAAAATGTTATATAACGTATATATACATAAATCAATTCGATTTCATGTTAGAAAAATTTAGAGAGAAATCAGATAGGAAAAAAAAATAAATATAATAATTATGAAGAAGTTTTTATTTAGTTTAAATTTGTAAAAATCAAACGATAAAATAATAAAATGTTTTGTAAAATGTTATATAACGTATATATACATAAATCAATTCGATTTCATGTTAGAAAAATTTAGAGAGAAATCAGATAGGAAAAAAAAAATATAATATAATAATTATGAAGAAGTTTTTATTTAGTTTAAATTTGTAAAAATCAAACGATAAAATAATAAAATGTTTTGTAAAATGTTATATAACGTATATATACATAAATCAATTCGATTTCATGTTAGAAAAATTTAGAGAGAAAATCAGATAGGAAAAAAAATATAATATAATAATTATGAAGAAGTTTTTATTTAGTTTAAATTTGTAAAAATCAAACGATAAAATAATAAAATGTTTTGTAAAATGTTATATAACGTATATATACATAAATCAATTCGATTTCATGTTAGAAAAATTTAGAGAGAAATCAGATAGGAAAAAAAAAATATAATATAATAATTATGAAGAAGTTTTTATTTAGTTTAAATTTGTAAAAATCAAACGATAAAATAATAAAATGTTTTGTAAAATGTTATATAACGTATATATACATAAATCAATTCGATTTCATGTTAGAAAAATTTAGAGAGAAATCAGATAGGAAAAAAAAAAATATAATATAATAATTATGAAGAAGTTTTTATTTAGTTTAAATTTGTAAAAATCAAACGATAAAATAATAAAATGTTTTGTAAAATGTTATATAACGTATATATACATAAATCAATTCGATTTCATGTTAGAAAAATTTAGAGAGAAATCAGATAGGAAAAAAAAAAAATATAATATAATAATTATGAAGAAGTTTTTATTTTGTTTAAATTTGTAAAAATTAAACGATAAAATAATAAAATGTTTTGTAAAATGTTATATAACGTATATATACATAAATCAATTCGATTTCATGTTAGAAAAATTTAGAGAGAAATCAGATAGGAAAAAAAAAATATAATATAATAATTATGAAGAAGTATTTATTTAGTTTAAATTTGTAAAAATCAAACGATAAAATAATAAAATGTTTTGTAAAATGTTATATAACGTATATATACATAAATCAATTCGATTTCATGTTAGAAAAATTTAGAGAGAAATCAGATAGGAAAAAAAAAATATAATATAATAATTATGAAGAAGTTTTATTTTGTTTAAATTTGTAAAAATTAAACGATAAAATAATAAAATGTTTTGTAAAATGTTATATAACGTATATATACATAAATCAATTCGATTTCATGTTAGAAAAATTTAGAGAGAAATCAGATAGGAAAAAAAAAAAAATATAATATAATAATTATGAAGAAGTTTTTATTTAGTTTAAATTTGTAAAAATCAAACGATAAAATAATAAAATGTTTTGTAAAATGTTATATAACGTATATATACATAAATCAATTCGATTTCATGTTAGAAAAATTTAGAGAGAAATCAGATAGGAAAAAAAATATAATATAATAATTATGAAGAAGTTTTTATTTAGTTTAAATTTGTAAAAATCAAACGATAAAAATAAAATGTTTTGTAAAATGTTATATAACGTATATATACATAAATCAATTCGATTTCATGTTAGAAAAATTTAGAGAGAAATCAGATAGGAAAAAAAAAATATAATATAATAATTATGAAGAAGTTTTTATTTAGTTTAAATTTGTAAAAATCAAACGATAAAATAATAAAATGTTTTGTAAAATGTTATATAACGTATATATACATAAATCAATTCGATTTCATGTTAGAAAAATTTAGAGAGAAATCAGATAGGAAAAAAAAATATAATATAATAATTATGAAGAAGTTTTTATTTAGTTTAAATTTGTAAAAATCAAACGATAAAATAATAAAATGTTTTGTAAAATGTTATATAACGTATATATACATAAATCAATTCGATTTCATGTTAGAAAAATTTAGAGAGAAATCAGATAGGAAAAAAAAAATATAATATAATAATTATGAAGAAGTTTTTATTTAGTTTAAATTTGTAAAAAGCAAACGATAAAATAATAAAATGTTTTGTAAAATGTTATATAACGTATATATACATAAATCAATTCGATTTCATGTTAGAAAAATTTAGAGAGAAATCAGATAGGAAAAAAAAATATAATATAATAATTATGAAGAAGTTTTTATTTAGTTTAAATTTGTAAAAAGCAAACGATAAAATAATAAAATGTTTTGTAAAATGTTATATAACGTATATATACATAAATCAATTCGATTTCATGTTAGAAAAATTTAGAGAGAAATCAGATAGGAAAAAAAAAAAATATAATATAATAATTATGAAGAAGTTTTTATTTAGTTTAAATTTGTAAAAATCAAACGATAAAATAATAAAATGTTTTGTAAAATGTTATATAACGTATATATACATAAATCAATTCGATTTCATGTTAGAAAAATTTAGAGAGAAATCAGATAGGAAAAAAAAAAAAAATAATATAATAATTATGAAGAAGTTTTTATTTAGTTTAAATTTGTAAAAATCAAACGATAAAATAATAAAATGTTTTGTAAAATGTTATATAACGTATATATACATAAATCAATTCGATTTCATGTTAGAAAAATTTAGAGAGAAATCAGATAGGAAAAAAAATAAATATAATAATTATGAAGAAGTTTTTATTTAGTTTAAATTTGTAAAAATCAAACGATAAAATAATAAAATGTTTTGTAAAATGTTATATAACGTATATATACATAAATCAATTCGATTTCATGTTAGAAAAATTTAGAGAGAAATCAGATAGGAAAAAAAAAATATATATAATAATTATGAAGAAGTTTTTATTTAGTTTAAATTTGTAAAAATCAAACGATAAAATAATAAAATGTTTTGTAAAATGTTATATAACGTATATATACATAAATCAATTCGATTTCATGTTAGAAAAATTTAGAGAGAAATCAGATAGGAAAAAAAAAAATATAATATAATAATTATGAAGAAGTATTATTTAGTTTAAATTTGTAAAAATCAAACGATAAAATAATAAAATGTTTTGTAAAATGTTATATAACGTATATATACATAAATCAATTCGATTTCATGTTAGAAAAATTTAGAGAGAAATCAGATAGGAAAAAAAAAATATAATATAATAATTATGAAGAAGTTTTTATTTAGTTTAAATTTGTAAAATCAAACGATAAAATAATAAAATGTTTTGTAAAATGTTATATAACGTATATATACATAAATCAATTCGATTTCATGTTAGAAAAATTTAGAGAGAAATCAGATAGGAAAAAAAAATATAATATAATAATTATGAAGAAGTTTTTATTTAGTTTAAATTTGTAAAAATCAAACGATAAAATAATAAAAAATGTTTTGTAAAATGTTATATAACGTATATATACATAAATCAATTCGATTTCATGTTAGAAAAATTTAGAGAGAAATCAGATAGGAAAAAAAAAATATAATATAATAATTATGAAGAAGTTTTTATTTAGTTTAAATTTGTAAAAATCAAACGATAAAATAATAAAATGTTTTGTAAAATGTTATATAACGTATATATACATAAATCAATTCGATTTCATGTTAGAAAAATTTAGAGAGAAATCAGATAGGAAAAAAAAAATATAATATAATAATTATGAAGAAGTTTTATTTAGTTTAAATTTGTAAAAATCAAACGATAAAATAATAAAATGTTTTGTAAAATGTTATATAACGTATATATACATAAATCAATTCGATTTCATGTTAGAAAAATTTAGAGAGAAATCAGATAGGAAAAAAAAATATAATATAATAATTATGAAGAAGTTTTTATTTAGTTTAAATTTGTAAAAATCAAACGATAAAATAATAAAATGTTTTGTAAAATGTTATATAACGTATATATACATAAATCAATTCGATTTCATGTTAGAAAAATTTAGAGAGAAATCAGATAGGAAAAAAAATATAATATAATAATTATGAAGAAGTTTTATTTAGTTTAAATTTGTAAAAATCAAACGATAAAATAATAAAATGTTTTGTAAAATGTTATATAACGTATATATACATAAATCAATTCGATTTCATGTTAGAAAAATTTAGAGAGAAATCAGATAGGAAAAAAAAAATATAATATAATAATTATGAAGAAGTTTTTATTTAGTTTAAATTTGTAAAAATCAAACGATAAAATAATAAAATGTTTTGTAAAATGTTATATAACGTATATATACATAAATCAATTCGATTTCATGTTAGAAAAATTTAGAGATTAATCAGATAGGAAAAAAAAAATATAATATAATAATTATGAAGAAGTTTTTATTTAGTTTAAATTTGTAAAAAGCAAACGATAAAATAATAAAATGTTTTTAAAATGTTATATAACGTATATATACATAAATCAATTCGATTTTATGTTAGAAAAATTTAGAGAGAAATCAGATAGGAAAAAAAAATATAATGTAATAATTATGAAGAAGTTTTTATTTAGTTTAAATTTGTAAAAATCAAACGATAAAATAATAAAATGTTTTTAAAATGTTATATAACGTATATATACATAAATCAATTCGATTTTATGTTAGAAAAATTTAGAGAGAAATCAGATAGGAAAAAAATAAATGTAATAATTATGAAGAAGTTTTTATTTAGTTTAAATTTGTAAAAATCAAACGATAAAATAATAAAATGTTTTTAAAATGTTATATAACGTATATATACATAAATCAATTCGATTTCATGTTAGAAAAATTTGAGAGAAATCAGATAGGAAAAAAAATATAATATAATAATTATGAAGAAGTTTTTATTTAGTTTAAATTTGTAAAAAGCAAACGATAAAATAATAAAATGTTTTGTAAAATGTTATATAACGTATATATACATAAATCAATTCGATTTTATGTTAGAAAAATTTAGAGAGAAATCAGATAGGAAAAAAAAAATATAATATAATAATTATGAAGAAATTTTTATTTAGTTTAAATTTGTAAAAAAGCAAACGATAAAATAATAAAATGTTTTGCAAAATGTTATATAACGTATATATACATAAATCAATTCGATTTCATATTAGAAAAATTTAGAGAGAAATCAGATAGGAAAAAAAAAATATAATATAATAATTATGAAGAAGTTTTTATTTAGTTTAAATTTGCAAAAAGCAAACGATAAAATAATAAAATGTTTTGCAAAATGTTATATAACGTATATATACATAAATCAATTCGATTTCATATTAGAAAAATTTAGAGAGAAATCAGATAGGAAAAAAAATATGTAATATAATAATTATGAAGAAGTTTTTATTTAGTTTAAATTTGTAAAAAGCAAACGATAAAATAATAAAATGCTTTGCAAAATGTTAAATAACGTATATATACATAAATCAATTCGATTTCATGTTAGAAAAATTTAGAGAGAAATCAGATAGGAAAAAAAAAATATATAATATAATAATTATGAAGAAGTTTTTATTTAGTTTAAATTTGTAAAAAGCAAACGATAAAATAATAAAATGCTTTGCAAAATGTTATATAACGTATATATACATAAATCAATTCGATTTCATGTTAGAAAAATTTAGAGAGAAATCAGATAGGAAAAAAAATATATAATATAATAATTATGAAGAAGTTTTTATTTAGTTTAAATTTGTAAAAAGCAAACGATAAAATAATAAAATGCTTTGCAAAATGTTATATAACGTATATATACATAAATCAATTCGATTTCATGTTAGAAAAATTTAGAGAGAAATCAGATAGGAAAAAAAAAATATAATATAATAATTATGAAGAAGTTTTTATTTAGTTTAAATTTGTAAAAAGCAAACGATAAAATAATAAAATGCTTTGCAAAATGTTATATAACGTATATATACATAAATCAATTCGATTTCATGTTAGAAAAATTTAGAGAGAAATCAGATAGGAAAAAAATATATAATATAATAATTATGAAGAAGTTTTTATTTAGTTTAAATTTGTAAAAAGCAAACGATAAAATAATAAAATGCTTTGCAAAATGTTATATAACGTATATATACATAAATCAATTCGATTTCATGTTAGAAAAATTTAGATTGAAATCAGATAGGAAAAAAAATATATAATATAATAATTATGAAGAAGTTTTTATTTAGTTTAAATTTGTAAAAAGCAAACGATAAAATAAAAAAATGCTTTGCAAAATGTTATATAACGTATATATACATAAATCAATTCGATTTCATGTTAGAAAAATTTAGAGAGAAATCAGATAGGAAAAAAAATATATAATATAATAATTATGAAGAAGTTTTTATTTAGTTTAAATTTGTAAAAAGCAAACGATAAAATAATAAAATGTTTTGTAAAATGTTATATATATATATATATATACATAAATCAATTCAATTTCATGTTAGAAAAATTTAGAGTGAAACAACATGGGAAAATATATAATATAATAATTATGGAACAGTTTTTATTTAGTTTAAATTTGTAAAAAGAAAGCGAAAATTATAAAATATTTTCAAAATAAACGTTAAATGAGAAAGGTTTTGTATTCCCAAAAGTTGCAAATTTGTAAAACTGTCTACAAAATAATTTCTTTCATAAATGTATAAACAATAGAAAATATTTCAAGTTTCTATTTTTACGTTTGATGTAATAATAAATTATGGCAAATTTTTCAAAAAGTTATTATACAAAAAAATCTCTTATTTTAGTACTAATTTTTTCATATTTATCATTCAAAAATAATTTTTTAAAGTATATTGTTAACGAGTTTAACCTTTAGCATTTTTTTTTACTGATATAAATATTAAAGTTTAAAATTAAAAACTAATAACTTAACTAGTTTTTCAAATAGCTACGTGTAAGTTAATAGTATATATATAATTAAATGAAACAAAATAAAATAAATAAATAAAACCAGAAAACCCTGTTCTAAAATAATAAAAATAAATTAATAAATAAATTAAAAAAAAAAAAAAAAAAAAAATCTTGTTCTAAAATTGCAATTCATCGCTTAACTTATTCTTCGCAAGATTTTTATTATGTGTATCAAATTTAAAATAACTAAAGAGAAAAAAAATTTTCTTAAATCCCACATTCAAATTGTTTTTAATAAAGAATAAAATTCAATATATAACGAATAAATTTCAAAATATTTTTGTTCGTTTGCAAACATTTTAACATAGCTATTCAAATTATGAAAGCATAATTAAGAATTTAATATATTAAAATAGTTATTTATTTTTATCCAATATATATCTTAACTCTTTTTTTAAATTAGCCCTGTAAAAAAAAATTTAATCATTAATTAATTAAAGAAAATCCCCTTTGAAAAATTAAATATACAAATAAATAAAAAAAGTTTATTCGACCTCTATTCATTAAAATTTAGAAAGAAAGAGATTTTAAAAAAATTCTTAAATGCAGCAATATTTTTGAAAAAGGTTTTTAATTTATTTTCACGAATAATTTTTTTTTTAAATTTCATGTTTCACATTTATTATTATTTAAGCAGGAATTTTGATACATTTTTAATTCTACAAATGAATTTGTAGAATTCATTTGTAGATTAATAATTCTACAAATGAATAATAAGCAAAGAATTTCTTAAATAATAAACAATGCGTTACTTTTTTACAAAAATTAAAAAAAAAGACAAAATTTTTAAAAATTGATATTTATTGAGATAAATTTATCCGAGATAAGAATACCTTTATTTTTAATTTATGAAGCTTTATAGGGACATAAAAGAATATATTTTTTTGAGATGATATATATTTAATGGAATTAAAGATTTCCTAACATAGAAATAATAAAAAAATACTGTGAACATTCACGAGTAAACATCATTACAACCTGGTAGCAAGCAAGTCTAAAGTTCTTCTGAATTGAGGATGCTCGGTTCGAAGCCCGATAAGCTAGATAAGAGGATAAGAGTACTTTAATTCTGTAGTATGGAAAGTAGTTTGATAAAAGGGACTGATGGAATGGGTATACTTTGTAAATAAGAAAAAGCAACAGTTTTCTAAATTTGGCATCAATAAGGGTCAATGTTGATCCAGCAAAGTGGGGATCACTATAAACACTGTAAAGTCATGAACAACAAATTTACCTGGCAACCAATAGTATATATATATATATAGGTAGATAGATAGATAGATAATATATGTAAATGCTCTAAAGTCAATAAGCTAATATAAAGCGGCTAAATGTGAAGAAACATAGGCATTGTGTAGTCCAAAAAGTATGTTCAATTTTCAATTTAAATTCCCAGGGCATGTGGAATTTCAATTTTTTTTCTTTTTTAGATTGCTGGCACTGTCCTTGACATCTGTGTGAAGTTTAACGTCAAAATATTCGATGGTATTTGAGTTACGCTTGGCTTTGTGAGACGCTAAAAATGGTTCAGGCGATTTTTGATTTGCCTGAATTAATTGAGCAAGAACTTGCTCTAAATTGTGTTTGCAGAAACGTATAGAATGTTGCAGAGGGCATTCGGTGAGCATTCCTATATCGGATAGAAATGTTTACAAGTGGTATAAACAGAAGGCAGAGAACGAGTTGAAGACGAAGAGCCCTCTGGTCAACCATCAACCTAAATCGACGAAGCTCACGTCCAAAAAATTAAAGATTTGGTGCTTGCAAACCATCGATTTATAATTAGAGACCTTGCTAATGATGTTGGAATTTCAAAAGGATCCGTCAATTCTATTTTGGCCCCCAAACGCGTCAAATCTCGACTGGTACCGTAAACATTGAATGCGCCAGCTGACACTGCATGGATTCTTCGTGACTTTTTCGCCAAAAGGTAAACCCATGTCGTTCCACAACCACCGTATTCACACAATGTGACTTTTAGGTATTTCCTAAACTCAAATGACCACTTCGGCTACACCGTTTTGAATCGATTGAAGAGATTCTATGTCAATCGCCGCGCGCTTTGAAGGCCCTTCTTACCGATGACTTTTTAGCATGCATTGAGGATTGGAAAAACAGTTGGCATAAGTGCATTGTGTCAGGAGAAATTATTTTGAAGGGGATGAAAAAATTTTGAAAGAATAAATAAAGAGTTTTTGAAAAAAAATTAGTCTTACTTTTTGGGCACAGTACTACACAATATATATGAATGCTCAATAAACGATTATAAAGGCTCGTGCTCACCAAGGCGACAAGATGCAAGCGACCAAAATTTGACCTCACCGCGGTCGCCTGAAACCGGTTTGCAGTTCGCCGCGTGGAGTAGACCAACTTTCAACTTCAAGCGGTTTTTCACTATGCGTAATGCTATTTCTGACGTTTCGCTGTGAAGGGGTGGAAAAAATTTGGTCGCTTGCCTCTTGCATCTTCACGTCTCTCGCCTCGGTGGGAACGAGCCTTAAAGCGGCCAAAAGTGAAGAAACATAAGCATTGTATATATATATATATAGAGAGAGAGAGAGAGATAGATAGATAGATAAATAGATTATACATGCTCATAAACATTTTATATATATTAATGCTCTAAGGTCAATAAGCGAATATAAAGTGGCCAAATGTGAAA